>JAHZMZ010002607.1:0-29732 GCA_027743805.1 Lepidocyrtoides sp. E14 | reverse complement strand
CTTCTGTTGTAGTGGTGGTAGTGGTAGTAGAAGTTGGCTCAACAGAAACAGCACCTACCGTTTCACCAGACTGTCCACCAAATGACGAAACAGTGGTTACCTCTGAACTTGTTATGGCATCAGTGGTCGCTTCAGCAGAGTTAACGAAGCCTGCGACAAGTTTTGGCTGGATACCTGCAAATCATATCCATGCATTATTTGGTGCTGGTGTAACAAAGACAATATTGTTGAAAGCAAAGAACAACGTACGGCTTGGAGCCCTGGAACTTATGGCTTGTTGAAGTCGAGCAAAAGCAAAAAGGTCATTGGCTGATTTGGAGCGAACATGCGAATCTTTGGCTTTTCTGTCATCTAAAGAGTTAAGTTCCGCTGCTGAGACTGTTACAGGTGCAGCTGGTGCTTCAGAAACGGTCACTTCTACGGGCGCAGCGGTTGTTACAGTATGTCCAGGTCCATGTCCAGCAGTCCTTGGGGGAAATCTGGGACGAATAGGAAGTGGTCTGGCATGCGTTTCAATGACTGGAGATGCAACTGGTTGGTTTTCAGGAGTATTTTCTGCAGCCTCTTGAACAGGTCTTCTGGCAGAGACTCGTCTAAAATATTGAGTAATAAATTCATTATTTTTGAGTGACTTGCCCGAAACGCATGCTTTAAAATGATGACTATAAAAAAGGTTGATTGCATTCAGATTATTAACACGTTTCATAATAATATAATAATATCATTTAGACAAATATGTGAAAAGGGGAAAGAATGGAATTATTTCAAAATTACAACTTTTCTAATTAGTAATTAAACAAAATGAAAAGTTCATTCATTAATTTAAAATACTACGTCCTTGTAAAGTCATAAACACTTTTCGTACAATAACCATTTTATTATTGCACATAAATTAGTTCTTTTATAATATTTATTACCATTTTTACAAGATTTATCAAGTTCAAGCTCATTTTCTTTATTATTATTCTTAATCATTGACTCTTCCTTTTCTAGATTAAAAACGGTCAGAGCATCTTATTTTCAATAAATAAATCATTGATTAAAAAAATATTATATGCAGACATGCTAAAATTTATTTGCAGTTATAAGCACAACGAACACGTTGTGTACCTTAACGAAACGTAGCTAGAGTAAAAATCTATGAAGCATGTCGCTCTCACTAGGAGGACCTATCTCAACTCAAAACTAAAACATATTTTTGTTTCTTCTGACTAGCCTTCTAAAAAAGGCAACAAAAAACGTACGTGTTTAGCTAACTAACTCTTCCTTTCGACAGCGCTAGCGAGCAGTATTGATGATCAACTACATTGTTTCTTAAAATAATTACGTTTTGGTTGCAAAAAAAATTGACAAGCGTTCTTTTAAAGATCTTCTTTTTTAAGCATGCCTCAAGTTCAATGTTTTTCGATTTCTCTTGCGCTGTTACTACGAATAAACAAAACTGCACTGTTTGGTGGCTTTATGTATCATCCACATGAAAAGTATGTAAAAACTTGGTACAAACGAAACCCAAACTGATCTTCTCCTTGAAAACTTGCAATTTAATACAAATTTTCAATCGATAAATTTTGAAATTTTATTGATCGCACATTGGAAAGACATTCTTTGATGTAATCTAAATTAAATAAAATACTTATTTTTATGTCGATTATGAAGTTGAGATATGATTTGATGTGTGCTAAAAAATTTATTTGTATGATGATGTAATCTTTGGCATATCACCAATTTTGATATCTTTAACGTAATAGTAGTATTTTGTATGAAACCCTTGTGTGAAGTGAAATTTCCCATGAGAAAGTTTAAAAAAAATAATAATAATTGAGAATGCAATGAGATGGATAGTTTACCTGGATGATTGTCTAAGATGCGGTTGTCGAGCCACCTGTGGTTTCTCTTCGGCGGCAGGTTGTTCTGACACAACGTTAGTTGTGGTTGATGATGAGGGTCTTTGAGTAGCACTTCCACGTAGCCTGTGTCCACGAATTCTTGGTGGTGACGGTCTTACGGAGGGAATGACTTCGCTTGCTGCTTCAATTGTAGTTACAGTTGTTGTAGGGGTTGTAAATGGGGCAGTAGAGGGTTGCTCTTCTGGAAGGTGAACTTGATGAGGTTGAAGTTGAGAAACTGGTACAGCCTTCAATAAGGAAGATTGTTTGATAACAATTGGAACATTAACAGAGTCCTTGTGCGTTTTAGCAAGGGTTGACATGTGTTCAGTGTCCAGTCCTGAAGTAGATAAGGGTTCTGGAGCAGAGGTAGAGGGTTCACGAGAAGCTTTTTGTACAGCTGGTGGTGGGGAATCGGCAGTTAATTCCTGTTCGTGCTCTTCATCTTCTTCTTCTTCTTCAGATGAAGTGGGTTGATTAAGTAGCTGAGGTTGGCCTTTCGAAAAGGACCGAGTCTGTACCACTTCTTCCTCTTGGCTTGCCTCAGTCTCTAGCTTGTAATCTGCAATGGTCTCATCGAATTTTCCTGGTAAAATCTTAGGACCTCTGCTGCGATCAAGTTGATTAATGGGATCTAGAGTTTTCATAAAAAAAACAACACAAAACGTATTAATGATGGTCAGCACATGTTCATTCTCTTTTTGCCCCAAAGGAACTTATCAAAGGTGTGTTCTGTTACACAATCTTATTTAAGATTTAAATGGCAGATTAATGAAAAAAATAAACTCAAAAACTTGAAAAGAGAAGACAAATAACGCTGTAAATGATTTAGTTACAGCACAGCATCAATTAGCTCTTTTTTGCACTTTATGGCTAAAGGTGCATAGTAAAGTTGTAACTTGTATTTTAACATGATTCATCGATTCACTAGAGCATTTCATTGCATACAGCAAATCGTTGATTCATCGCATTTTACAAGATTTATGGGTTCAAGTATTAAAATAGATCATTATATTCACATAAAAAATACGTCAGCTCTTATAAAGTGGTTCTTGAATGTATACCTACACAGGATTAGGTTTTTTTTTAAATGTAAAGTTGTCCCGACTTACAATTAAATACATAATATAGTGTTTAATGCTAGGGTCATATTGTATTTTCACAGTTAGACTTACTTGTATTAGAGATTTTTTCTGCTGAGGAAACAGCCTTATGAATTGGTTCATCAGTGGTTCGGGTGATGACAGGGCTACTCTTTTGAATCTCTGGTGCCTTGCTGCTAACATGAATCTCTTCATCAAGGGCTGCATCGTCCTCATATTCAAAATCAGCGTCCGAAGTCAAATCTGGTGCAAGAGTAGTTGTTGAAGTGGTTGAACTGCTGGTAATGGTAACGCCAACGGTCGTGCTTGATGGAGAATCAGAGCTATCAGCAGCTGGGGAAGTGGCGGAGGATGTAGAAGAAGTACTGGGTGCGGATTTTTCTTTTGTTTGGTCGACAGCTTTCACTTCACCTCGTTTCTCTCCGTTTTCATTTTCATCGTCATCATAGTAGTAGTAAATGTATTCATATTCATATTCTTTTCCATTTTGTGCTGGTCTGACATTTACACGTGCTGGCTGAGAACTTTCAGCGGTTTGAAGTCTTGTCTGAGAGTCTTCAAATCCGTGGAAGGAGGAACCTGATCTGTGAAAAGCATCTGCAACAAGATTTTCCTTATCGTCAGCGGTAATGGCTTTTGGGGATGAGGAGGAAAGTACGATTGGAGCAACAGTTGTTGGATTATAGGAGGTTGAGGTGGAAGCTAATGTCGTTGTTGTAGTGGAAGCTTCTGTGGTCGCCTCAGAAGTGGTAGATGCTCCAGTTGTTGTTGATGTGGTTGTAGAGGTATGTTTTGTTCTTGGTCGCTTAGCCTTTCTTTCCCCTACGCTGGACTCTACGCTGACCCTGGGAGCAGATGTGACAACGTTAACGATAAGCTTAGATCTATTGTTTTGCTTTGCAGTTGTTGTTTCAACGGAAATCTCGTCAGCGATTGTGGTGGCCTCAATCAGATCTTCTTCCTGGAAAGCTGGATTCGTGGTTGCTTCTGGAAAATTTTTGAAATATATTTGTCCAGTTTACCATAAATTTATCAGTTTTAAATTCATCACCTCATTTTATTATTGTTTCATTTTACTACAATCACCTTGCAAAAAGATTTTGTATGCATTTTTTTTATCTCAAATAAACATACATTTTGGCACTTTGCTAAATGATCTCATTTATTCGTTGATGGTTTTAATAATGGATGGATAATGACATGTCATTACAATTGATGATAGGAAAACGACCATGATTATGACGACTACTCCTAGCGTCAAGAATGTCTGGTTTAATTCTCCTTTTTTTTCTTCTACCCTTTCAACTCTTCATTCTCAGAAAACCACGAGACACCCTAGTAAGGAAGTGAAGTAGGACAGTTTGCAAACAATTCCCATTCTTGACAATTATTCTATCTGATTATTATTATATAAGGGCAGTAGTACACACACACACACTACTATGCACTACCACACACAAAGGTAAAGTGCCAACCTATTTTGATGAATTGGCATTTTGCCATATTATAGAAGATGTATTTGTGCGTAAATGATACATTACATATTATTATAATTATTATTCAAACATCTCGGATGTCTATTTCTCTCTCTCTTTGTCTCCATCCTCTTCACTCTTTTATATTCCTCGTCATCATCCAATTCATCCATCATATTAGCACTCTGTTCTCCTCGACAAGATGAACAACAGAGAACAAAGTGGACAGAAAAACAACAACGAAATAAATGACATGTGCCATTATTAAATTACACTACTACATTGATATAAAATTAGATTCTCCCATTTGCGATTTTAGTGGCATTGTGCAAGCAATTCGAACGTGCACGACGTACTTTTTAATGTATTCAACTCGACACGTTTACAGATGAGGTGGAAGCACACGTTACATAGTTTTACCACCACTTGTTGCTGTGTACAAAGAAAAGGATCACAGAGAGTAGAAGATTTTTTTAAAAAGTACCTTCACTTTGTGAACGTAGTAGTGGTAAGTTGTAGTACCTCATGCGAATTACAATATTACAAATATGACAGTGGTAGTGGCGGAAGACGCTAGATCATGCGTCACCTTAATGAAAGGGAAAATGGATTATATTATTATTATGATGATTATTGTAACCATCTTGAATTCATTGAATTATCAATTGCTCAACTATTGTTTCTTCTAAATACAGCTACTTGCTGTGAATGAAGACCATCATCGCAACACCACCACCATCACCACAACCAATTTTTACTATTGCTATTGCACTGCAAACTGCAACAATCATATAATAACTTTGTATATGTGTGTATCCTAATTTTTTAAAAAGAATGTTGAAATATGAATAAGATAATATGTTTCCCTTCTCTTTCCATTGTTTTGTGGTTATAGCTGTATTGCATATTATTCTATCCTTTTTTTTGTGACTGGTTAGAGATATGCGTACTTCTACAGCTACTTAAAATGTTAATCAATGCGGAACAAATGAAATCAATATTATGAATATTATGATAAATACACAGTTTCCACAAATGCATTTAATATACCTACCGCAAAATGCATAGCTAACACAATCCTAAACTTTATAAGATCTTCATCAATTTAAAAAGGATTGTAGTAGTAACAGCATATAATAATGCGATCTCATCATTCGCGCCTCACTACTTTAACTCTGATGATATCTGCACGTTATCTTTGGATTTAACTATCAAGAATATTACATTGGTGGATTGGGAATGCAAGACCTAATTCAAATGTTAAGATCATACTTGAGTAAAATTGGTGGAGTCGTAATAAATCATGATGGTCGCAATGATCAAGATAAGATAAAGTATCGAAAAGAAAATATGAATTTCATCATCTCTGGCTAAAAATCGTGACTTCATATTTACCGTCATCATCCTCATGTTTTCGTCCTTGTCGATTAACAGCAATAAGACGGTGGTGGTGGTGTTCAGTAGGTTGATCTACCCAGACAAACTCCTTGGCATCAAGAGAAGAATCATGGTGCACCTGTGGAACTTCAGTAAAGAGGGGACTTATGTTCACGCGCTTTCCCTTCTTTTGACGAAGCAGAGCAAGTGGAACCCTCGGGGGTTTGTTGTTGATAGACGTGACGCTTGCAGCAACATCAGAATCAAGTGGAATCTCAACAAGTTTGCCAGGACGGACATAAACATATTCGTTTCCAGGATAGGGATTAGCAATAATTTTTGTTTCACTGGTTGGCTCTTCAAATGCTTGTTGAATTTGCTCATCATAGTCCAACGCTCTCCTGCCAAAGTTGGCGCCACCGCTTAGATTGGCATTCTTCCTAGCAGCTTTCAAAGCTTTTCCTTCCTTCTTTCCATCACGAGCAATTCCCCAAATTGGAGGTGCGTCATTGGAAATGGAGGAGAACTGGAGACCATTAGCAGAGTTTTTAAGCAGTCTAGAGAATCTCAAATTTTCTGCAGAGACAGGAACAAGTTCTGCTGGGGCAGTTAGCGAGCCTGGCTCTTTTGTATTATCAATGGCAGCTTGTGAGTTGCCTGACTGAGTATTGGCAAGTCCGCCTACTGCTGCCAGCAGCAGCACGGTTAAATGGAATGACCTGTAAAATAAAAATTATTTAAAAATTAGATCAGTAGAGACTAGATCTTTTGATAATCATTCGAGTAACATCTAACGGTCGCATTAACATCAATCCATTATTTTATTGCAACGTCCCGTCCATTTAGTATCAAATGTCTTAACATTTCAGTGACACCATAATTTACATGTCCAAAATGCTTGCTATACCTGAAGAAACCATTATTATTATTATGGTAGAACATTTAAAAAATCTGACTGACTGAGTGACTGAAAATTTATGAATCCTTTCATTTTTTTCATGGCAGTCAGCATAGTTAGAAGTGTAATGTAGTAGAATTAATGTACATGATTGCATACATCACAAAAAGCAAACTCACATTTACCGTTAAATTACCCTAATTTATCTTTCATTTTGGGCATGACCAAAGGGTGTTAAAAAGGTATGAAACTCAAACACAGTAGCCGAGCGCGCGGTTCTCTGTTCTGTCATAAAATAAGTACTTTACTTACAAACCTTTAGAAAAATCAGTAAGCCGAGACTGGCCAAGCCCATTTAATGTGCATGCACAAAATTATTTGAGGTGTTGTCGACTTTTATATTTTGTTCCTCCAAAGTTGGCTGCTAAAGTTTGGAAGTGAATGATGATGATGTAGCAAATAGCAATTATTTACAATTATTAGATGACCTTAAATAAAGTGCAGCATGGATATTTAAATAGCCTTGCCATTTGGATACAATACATTAAGTAGGTAAAAATGGATTTCATGTGGCGGCATCACACGAAAGTTTTGAATTGCTATATTATGCGATCAAGAAATCAATCAAATTTTATCTCCTGAATAAAAGGGGTGTTCAGGAATAGGAATTAAATTTTTTTTTCGAGTAAAAAAGGTACAATTAGTGACGCCTTACACCTCTCTTTTATTATTTATACGTATACGTGCATATCTATACTACTACCAATTGTAAGTATGAATAATGAACCTGATATCAAGTTGCTTCATTGTACAAAAATACGACCACGTCACTTTGTTTCTGAAATGCAGTGGGTAGTGATCATTTAGCTAGATAATATGGGCCATTTTACATGCTGTTGTACATACAATGAATTTCCTCCTTGATTCCAAATCTTTACAGGAAAAATATCAAAAAGAAAATTAAAATTGTACTGATAACAGAAGCAGTTTTGTAAAGAAAATTATAAACATGAATTCCAAAGGTCTTTCCTAGGTCACGTCACGTCATTCATGTACGATATCATATCATGAATGGATGCTTGGACCGACAAGAATAAAGATTTTAAAGCAAAATGATACGCATCCACCTTTTCTTGTTTAATAATAGTGCATAGCTGTATTTATTTATGCACACTTTCATTTTTTCAGAAAAATGTTCAATCATAGAATACGAGAGAGGAAACAATTAATCTATCACCCATCATAGTATACTTCTCTGATGTCTGACGCATTTAACCTATCAATTGTGACACAATTTGTACCTGGTAGAGTAGTGATCGTTGTTGCAACGAGCAATATTGCGTACTTCCAAGAGGACCACATGTTGCCGACTTTTATCTTCTTTCACGTATCCACCTGCCGTACAACATGTCAGTGTTTCTTGTCACGACAAAACAATTACTTTGCCATTAATCATTTACCCTTTTTAAATGGACCACATGTTGCCGACTTTTATCTTCTTTCACGTATCCACCTGCCGTACAACATGTCAGTGTTTCTTGTCACGACAAAACAATTACTTTGCCATTAATCATTTACTCTTTTTAAATTTTTACTAAAAGACAAAGTGTGATTTAAAAACAGCATTTTTGTGCAAAAAAGGAAATTTTCATTCAAGCTGAAAAAAAATCTGATCAGAAGGGGCATACTGTCGTTTTCTATTTAGGTAGACGAGGTACCCTTTGTTCACTACCAAAATTATATATACGACCTTTTATATGTAACTAACAATTCGGCAATCCATTGTTAAAGGTTTTTGAGGCGGACATAATGTTGTCATCATAAAAAACAGCTCAAAGCATCCAATGAAGCAAGCAAAATTAAAGGAAGTAGATGATATAAATAACAAAGAGGAGATAGAGAAAAAAAAATCTCAAGTCATTCATAGTTGCTGACTGCTTCATTTTATTCATCTGCAATATCACATCTTTGACAACCAGTATTAACAATCAACTGGTGATGATGAGAATGACGACGAGGATAAATAAATTCGTCGAGCAATGAAGGGAACACCTTGCAAACATCTACAAGAAATATTTTTTAAGGGTTGCGTTACCCATTCACTTACTTCAAGAGTTACTTCCATCTATCTAATCATGGCATCATCATCATCATCATCATGTAATAATAACACAATCTCTCTTTCATGAAAAATTACTGGTTAATACCTGCTAAATGTTCTACACCAAATTTTACCGTTTGACAGTTACATAAGCGCTCTTGATTGAAAAAAAGTGTATGCGTTTAATAATAAAGTGGTTTCGTGATGTCATAAAATCCTCCCTTTCGAAACCAATTCCAAAATGGTATTTTTTTGGTACCGAAAATAACAATTGTAACGTGCGTGGCATATATGTTATTTTTTTACCTACGGAATATTTTTGCCTTATAGGCAGTTTTAAACATTTAAGCGCTTCCAATGCAATGCAATATTGCATTTCAACATCCAGATGGATATATTATTTGAGCTGCGTGGTAAACTGGTATGTAGTTAGATACTCGATCTTCTCATTGTGTATGCATGTTTTTTTAATGAGAAAGGAATTGCAGATCATCACATTCATAGAACTCTTTGTATATAATAGTTCTTCCTACTATATGCACGAGTGTCAAAAATGAAAACAAAATGCATGCGTTTACAAAATACAAAATTTAAGTGATTGTTTGTATTTTTTTGTGGTCTGTGGACGAAATCAGTGTGTGCCCCGCTGTCTATATGTCTTATTGATTCTTATTACGTATTGAACAAATATGACATTTAAGAGTGCATTATTCTGTCTGCATTAATATACGACTGGTGTAGCGATCACAAACTTGTTTCAATTCAATTACTGCTCATGCTAACTGTCTGACCTGACTGATTGATACAGAAAATACACACATTTTTGTACTCTGCCGTTCGTTTATTTGATTGAACAGGTAATGCGATACACGACTGAGGAAATTACTGAACTGTTCTATTTGAGTATATATATCGAGCAAAGTCATTCATTTTCAATGGTCAAGTCATTTAGACATGACATAATAAAGTGGATAATATCCTGTGAGTAACATTTTTTTCTTTAAGTATCTTGTTAAAAGTGATAGGAAGACCGGTGCTCATAATCAAATGTACGACATGCTTGTGATGATGATGACGATGATAATAATGTTGTTGAGTCATGAATGAATCTAGTTCAGTCAGTCAGGCAGTCAGACAGACATTATTTTTATTTCGCACAGCAACAGAAGAATCTATCATAAATCCATCAAGAAGTGTGCGTATTGGAAGCTTTACAGTGTTCACAATTTGAAAGAAAACGAGTTGTTGAGAGAATTGGTTGTGACCCAACACAAAAAGTCATAATCACTGTAAAGTTTGATATATTGCCAATGAAATTACTTAATGCATAGATCATAAAAAGCCAACTTTACGATATCTGTATTAATTTCAACAAGACACGATTTATTCAATCGGAAGTTACGCTTCATTCACCACCGCAAGCTTGGCATGCGCGTTTAGTTGACTATAAAATATCTATCAGAATGTGAAAAGTAAAGGATTTTGATGCTTTACTGTGTGCATGATCTATAACTTATGTAACTGCCAAGCCATTGACGTCCTTTTAGGCATTTCGATTAGGAAAATATATGCATATGTGCATATTTTTTAAGTATGTTATGCATGCAAAATACATATATGTATGTAGTGCGCATAAGTAATTTGCTACAATCCTTTTTAGACTTTTCATTTGCCAATAATGGGTCACCTCTTCTCCTCTGCTTTCTCTTGTTACATAATCAAACTTGGTGATTCCTTTCTGCTAGCTGTCATATAATGCAATATTAACGTAGTTGTATAATATCCGTACAAGGACGTTCCACATTTTTCTTTAACGTCATACCGGTTAAGTAACAAAATAAGGAATAATAATGCCCTTTCTTTTTATGTGACTTGCTGCTTGCGTTGCATCAATATAACAAACGGAGAAGTGCATAGCATTTGTGCACTGATGTAAATATTCATTCCAGAATAAAAAAAGTAAAAACATTTTTAACAATGACTACATTGTTCAAGATGTTGCAAAACATTTTGTTGCACTAATGGATTTCCTGTGTATTAATGATGGAATGAAGCATTTGGTATGCCGTACTTCTAATGTAAAATTTTTGGAACCACAATAAAACGTAATGATTGGCGCAAACACGTACCTGTAATTTGTAACTGTTGCTTCATTTGATAGTCAAGTTCATGAGGTTACTTATTATTACAAGGACAAGCAGTTTTGAAAAGTGTATTTTAATTTTGACACGGTCAAAAGTAAAAGAAATCCATACAAGGGCCCAACTACTATAATTTGTAATATGTGGTACGTATGCATTTTGCATGTCTTCATTTCAAGAATTTTTGCGACATTGACTTTGATGAAAAAAAAAAAAACTTCTCAGCCCCCATAATGTGCAGTTTGTTGTGACATTTTAAGAAAGATAATGACAATGATGATCTTCACAAATAACAACAACAACAAGGCACACTTTGGTTGTTGTATCACTTGTATACTACTTTGTAATTTTTTTGAAGAGAGGTAAATGATATTGGCTAATTTGAGTTTTATTACTCATTTAGAATCTTTGTTGCATTTTAAAAACTCTGAAAATGTTTGCTTCCCATTAGATGAGATGAACGCATTGCACTACCACGCCTATTGAATACTATGCCTGACTGAATAATTGCTAGAAGTATTAAATAAGCATGAATAACATTTTTTATAGAAATATCTCAACTTTTGTTTCAAATTTAAATTTCATTTGTTCTGTGAAATGAATCAGTGTGTAATAATAATCTACACTTAGGTACAATAGGTGGATAATATGATTTTCAAAACAACTTACATAACTCTACTTCAATGATCTTTGAGTGGCACAACATAGTACTGAAAGATACTTTCATTATACTTTATATCTACATACATACCTGCTACCAGTATAATATGCATACTTCGTCAGTTTATAATGTTACAGTTTTATAATCAGTCAGTAGAATCAGTTTAACATTGAAAAAAGAACAAAGTAATACTTGATTTACAACCATTTTCTTGGAACGTTTGCAACTTTTTCATGGTTCAATATACAATGCTATTGAAGTTCATTGCTCACTTTAACCCTTCAACTGATTGAGTGCCTTGTATTTGTGCATTGACAAGGTATCATTTTACAAAACCTGCACCTATTTTGCTCACCTACAAGCAAGTATGTTCACTTTATGCTTATCAATTACAAGCTCATTGAAAATGTATAATTTTCTTATTAGAATTTTCTGCAACATTTACTTTTCTATCTTTCCGTATTGTCTCATGTAAACGTAGTACTGCAATGGTTGCAGTGCAGTTTACATTGCATAACATACAAACTTTTAACATGTATGTAGATTGTGTGGAACAAGGAGCAGTAAATACCTGCCATTCCCCTTTAAAACAATCAATTTCGTCAATCAATGAGCTCTACAGTACAAAACAAAAACATGCTAAAAGAAAGTTATAACTCTTCAATTTTGCAAAATTAGGTTGTATATACGAAGATCCACATTCGTTTCACACAATTAAGGATATAAGTTACAAGTGTTTTAGAATCGATCCTGGTCAAAGTTTAGAATCTTTTGCGTTTTGACAGCTTTAAGTTAATATAATTTGATGATCTGAAGTACCCAATTTACAATATTTGGCATCATAAATACAAGAACACCAAAGCCATACTAATAAAATTAGTAATGTATAACTTATGTGCATTTGCCTATGTGTACTGCATAGGCATATTGCCTGACGTTGCAGAAAATGCTAAATAATGGAAAATTGTTTTAAAAAATAACGTGATTCGTACTTAAGCCTTTGAAAATAAATAGAGCAAGGCTTCTGACAGTTTATGTCGCGGTTGTACAATAGTTTATATTGTTGTCTGTTTTGATTGTTGCATGTATTAACGCCGGTGCACATCAAAACGATAATGCAAAAAGGAGTTTTGCATTTTGCATGCACAGTTTAAAGATGATATAGTGATTATTCGTAATTTTGGTGCGATTCTGATTACTCTGACTGAATCTGTTTGAATATTGTGCAAGGAGTACTGGCCACGTGCAACCAAGAGCATGAGCGTAGGCACATTATTTTGTCATTAAAAGTAATATAATATATGTCTCTGTTATTCCTGGTCATTAACATAAAAACTGGGAGTTCACACGACTGAGAATGTTTCGGTTTGGAGACCTTCCTTCACGTTTCAACTCAATGGTACTTCCTTCCTTTTTAAATAACTCTTTTATCTGTCTAAGTCATCATATTATCATTATCATCATCATCATCAGTAGGCAAAAGCTACCCATATCTTAATTCACAAACTATGTATAGAACCTTGTTATCCTTTCGCATGTCATGCATGCACACCGCGTTGAACTGACTAGGTATACAGTACTCTTGACTTGTGTTCATCCCTCCTCAGTCATGATAAGAAGCCCCACACAATTACTTTGTATCATTGTTCTTGTCTACTGAAAAATCTAGAGGCACTTTGTTTGGAGTTTGGAGAGCAATATATCGCGATTATTGAAAGCAATCATGCAAATGAATAAAAAATCAAGAACAATGGAAATTGCAGTTGTCATCAGAATGAAACAATTTGAGGTTTTAAATAGCTAAAAACGTATGAATACATTAATACATTAAGACAACAAGTTGGCCTAAAATTCCTTTGTAATTTAGATCGTTAAGTACAATTAATTTAAGTGATGCACTATATTACATGCATAGTACACCGCTGATGACGATGACTTTGTGCATCTTTAGGCGAATCACGTTCGGAGTTAACATGGTTCCTTTATCTTTCACCCACCAAAGAATTCACAACTACCAAATGGGTCAAGTAGGTCGACTTGCTATTGTCTTTAAAGCGATAATTGTTCACCTTTGTTTGCTTTAATTTGTACAAAAATGCTTCAATGAGGAGTTCTGGTGCTTCAACTGACGCGAGATTAAAAAGAAGCCATGAGCCATCGTTGTATGTTGTATGCATCCAACAATTCCTCCGTCCGTGCCCGATTGTTTGAATGTTTGTTAGCGACATAGTCACAGCAAACGCATGGATTACTAAAGTTTGTGCTCTAAATAAACAAAATATTTTGTTTTTGTCTACAACGTGCGGATCATGTCATAATAATAATTGTGATGATAGCCAAGCAATTTTCTGTTTTGGTTATTGCTCTTTTTTCAACTCGCAATAAACATAATATACCTATTGACATAACGTAGCCGTTACGCAGTCGATTATGCGCAAAAGAACCGGATATTTCATACATCATCCTAATAAATTATTGAAAGTTAATCTGCTCAAAACGTCGAGACTACACTCGACAACAAAACAAACTCAAGAAGACCGCCTGTTAGCACTGAACAATTCAGTATCTCGATTCATTAATCGAATTGAAAAAAAGATTGGAATTTGGTATTGCTATTAGCCATACCAAATTCTAATTTAGTTACATTAGATGTTGTTTAGTAGAACTAAATCAATAATATGGGTCTAGCTATACCCCCACTAAACATAAGAGCACAATATAATATCTCTACATTCCACTTTTATATTTTAAAACTCTTTCCTTATCTTTGTTTGTCGTCAACCCCAGATGTATCTTCTTCAATCTATCTACACAAACACCAGACGTCCTTGCAAGGCAGAAGGTTACCTGTTCTGCATAATATGTATTTGTTTTTTGTTTTTATTTTTTTCATTTGAAAAGTGTACAAACAAGGTCAAAATGAGAACGGGAAAGATCTGAATTCGACCCTGATTTGCTTTATTACAGTCTCTCTTTCAGTCTTTCACTTTCAATTTTCAAACGTGACTAATTTTGAGCCTCAAATAGGCCCTACAAGCAATTTGTTAGGTATTTTTCATGCATTATATTTATGGTTTATCTGACCCTGTCAATATTTCCTATACGTATTATCAAACTCTGATTTATGTCCATTCAACATGCAAATCATTATTAAAAAGGCTGGTTAAGTTAGCAGTTCTTAGCATACAAAGGGTAACAATAATTTTACATGAGAGGTGTAAGATTATTTTTATCCTTAGCAATATCATTATTTGTAAAACGAACTTTATAGCTTTATCTTGCATGCACCAAATCCACAAAGACAAATCAAAGCTGATATTTTAATGCATTCCTTTCCTTTTCGTTTTTTGTAGCATGATCAAAAATGACTTTGTCAGTAATGACATGATTACTATAAAGCAGTGGAACAGAAGTGGCAAGTGGATTTTGGTTTATACTCATGACTTACTAAATTGCATGACCCATTCCAATCTCAATCAATTCAAAGAAAGCCATTCAATCAATAGATGATATCAAGGTCGGATATTGATGTTTTCACGCATTTTTGACACTCTGATGAAAAGTAACGAGACGCTGTAGCTACTGGCTGCAAGCATCAAGTAAAAATATTGAAAGTGTCTGTCTATCGAGTTTAAATGATCCATTATTACTATTACCTACTATAGTCGATAAGTCTATATCGACTTTTAGATAGTATTTTTTTACGTATATATGTACATGTACAAATTTGAAATACATCAATATTGGAAAGTACACAACACTACCTTCAATATCAAACATGTGAGCAGGACTTGTTTAGCTAAAGAATAGATCAGTAACCAATCAAAAAGCAATTTGATTGAATTTTCTCACTGAAGTTCACTAAAATGCATACATAGATACGATCGGAACAGTTTGTTGCATTGAGTGATTATCAAGCTTTTAATGTCGACCACAAATAGCCAGTCATTTCATTTCGATTAACCATGTATATCGTCACAGCTTTTGTTTGGCTGACACACAGGAAAACGACATTCATTTGCTATTAGGGACTTTCCTGATTGATATGGGCTGCTGATATGCTTTATTTTTTTCCTAGTTGGCATTTTTGTAAGATCTGATCATTCATGCATAATAATGAACCGAGTTAGTTGACAAAGATGAAATATGAGAAGCTCAAGAACACGATACGATAGACAAAGGGCAGATGAAGATGTTGATATTATGCTGGTTAATTGGGTATGTGAGACGGTGACGGTACGCCATTATTATTACTACTTTTGGCCTATAATACTGTACTACTCCTTTTTTACTGGATGCAAATGAACATTTCAATCTAGATTATTATGAATAAGGATATATGAAGTAGTGACAAGAACATCATAACTATTGCTACAATGTGATAATTTTAGTGTGGAAGCTTTTTTATTTGATAAGGTGCACACGCTTCATACAAATCAGTACAATGTCTGTAGAGCATTGAAATGGTTGTCATTCATCATGTTCTATTCTATTCTATTGATTTTTTTTTGTTTTTCTCCAGGGTCGTTTAGTATGTAGATTTTTAGATGATTGAAACTATATCAAAGTCATCACTTATCATTAACTCATTCATAGATCATCAGTTCCTTCTAAACATTATCTACAGACGCTCGCCATTTTAAGCAGTATAATTAATTGGAACAATAGAATGAAGTACATAGAGATGTGAGAAGGTAGATGCCAAAAAAGTTGTCGATTAAAAATGCAGACAAGAATACCTAAAATTTTACTCTAGTGCAGTCTCCTTCAGAATGGCAACTATTGTAATCAATTCAAGCGAACATACAAGCTATTATTACAATTTATTAACCATCAAACTGATTTACGAAATATGATTAAAAATCGGCTAATCGTACAGAAAAAACTTGCACGCTCCCAAGTCCCAACCCTTTTCCACATATGCATTACAGTGCAGGATTGCAATTTCGCTAAAATATTATTTTAGTGGAGACTAGACACTAGAGACACTTACATATAAATATATTATACTACCTTTGTATTATTTTTTACCGTCCTTGCTTTACCTCATGGTAAAAAAAACTGACAGAACAACACATAAAAAAAATTAAAAAATACGCTCTATTTTTTTATGGATAGATGGTAGAAGCCAAAGATGTTATTAAAATTTGACCACAAAAGATGGTGTGAAAGCTTCTTCGCACATGTTATTTCAACACTGTTTCCTCATTTTGTGAGTCTTTGTGTGTAACAGTAATTGGGAGCAAACCAACAACTTCATTCTACACAGATAATAGACATTGGCAATTGGCATCATGTAACACTAGGGAAAGACGAAACAAGGGGTAAAAAGATGAGTTTTCAAAAAACCAAAGTAAATTGGGTAATTATGCATCACCGCCACCGCACGGCACATCAGTTATTGGCCTATGAACTTTGCAGGATCTTATACCTGCACTTCACTTCAATTACGATGACATGTGCGTGATAATTCGAAAAGGAAAAATGCTTACTTATTTAAAGTTTTTTGTTGATATTTGCCCTTAAACTTGTATGCATTAAAGGACTAGACTTCCTTTCGCCACTCATGTATTTGCACAATATGCTTTGTTTCACACCCAAAATCGATTTTCATTTTCAAATTTTACAGAAACTCACTGAATAAATTATTATGATGTGTACCTATGTTAGAGTAGTAGCCGATGAATAGTACAAATCGTAAGCATAATATGTGCTATGTCATATATACTATAGAGGAGTGAAACTATCGGCATCATCATACCGGTTCATGTCAAGCAAAAATAATATTTAACAATAAATCAATGCTTTAAAGTCCATTAAAAGTTTCATTTTGAAAATCAACTATTGCAAAGTACTGCCCCTTGAACAGTTAGCAAATAAAATAGCAACACGTGGGATGCTTTTTTGAATAAACTGATACAATGATGATGATTATGATGATTATTATTACATTTTTATAAAACGAATGAAAGGGAAATCAGAAAGTGCATGCGTTGTGCTATAATCATGAGCCGTTTTTATTTTCAAACATCTTCTACTCATTGTTCCCTTATTGTTGCTGCAGATAGGTATTAAATGGGTTCCATCAATCAAAATCTCGTTTTACAAACCTGCCAACATTTGCGTTGAAGTAACAACGTGAGTTACAGTGGAGTAAGCAGCAAGAATGAACAGATTCATTTTTTTTATTATAAATCTTTTACAAGCTAACTAAACCAATAATGTACCCTGCAAGCACTGCACTAGAAGGAGCTAAGCTTTTAATTTAGAAAATGCATATTAGTTTAAGAGTTATATTTTTGTTATCACAGAAGAACAGTGTTTATTCACAGTAGGTATTTTTGGTTTTCATGAACGAATGAGAGGCATCAAGTAAAAGGCGATTGAATATGCTTAGATTGAACATTTGCCATTAAAAAAATATTGAATGCATAATATAACTACTTCATCTGAGAGTATGATTTATCGATATTACTACTGTTTGCACCAAGTCAATATTTAAGAGTGCCACACATGAAATACGGCAAACAAAAACAACTTAAAAATAACAACCGTAACTGATAATAATCCCCTCTCCCTCTCCCTCACACACACTCTTTTGTTTCAAAAGATTTAGTACCTACTCCATTACAAAAGAACATTGAGGCTGTATACCTTATGTAACATAATATTAGCATGGCAGGTTGATTTCTGTGCATTTCAATTCCCAATGGATCGAAAAACCTGGCAAGTTAATGATTTTTTTTTCAAATGGCACATGCGGCACATTAAAATTTTTTTTATTACCATTGTGCGTCTCTGATGTGTTTCACAAGCCCACAACCAAAACAGACATCAGAGCAATTTTTTTTGTCTATATCCGCATGTCCGTGTTCCGCATCCACTTTTCTGGGAGCATGACTTTTTAAAGGAAGGATGTATGCACTTTTAAATTCCGTAATCACTTTTTATTAGCGTGTAACAATATTTTGCTTCTCACTCACAAACTTTATTGCTTTTCTGTTTGGATGTGCTTTGTGGTGACGGCAAATAAAGTTGTAAGGATGCATAAGAATAGAAACAAGTCATCATTATTGTCAGATTGAGACGAATATGAAAACTGCTCCTAGCGTAAATTTGTGTACCGTATTTATGCATGGCAGTCAAACAGTCATAAATAACTTTAATCTGGCAATCAGTCACTTTTCTGCTTCCCCTGAGACGAATAATATATTTTCTCATATTATCACTACTACTACTACCAACTTGTTACCTGTTGCTTGTAACCAAAATAATACGTAACTTTTTATTATCATACGTAATGTGTACCAGGTCCGTTTATTTTTAGAATGTTTTTGTTCGTTGAGTGTGCACAAGCGAACAAAAACGATAAAAAGGATTATATCGGGAAGATGCAATGCAAAAAGACTGCATCAATGTTTGTGGTCAGTTACCTCGCGAGAGAAGGAAAAAAAAGATGTGATGCTTTATATTTGGACATGGGAATTACCCATACATATATGCATGCACGAACGAATCAACATGATCATTATCATTGATGAAAAAAGTGTGCACAACAATAAAGCATGCATTGCTTTTCATTTCACTCATGATATTGCTGCTGCTGATGATGATGATGATGAGCTTTACTTTAGTAGAACATTAAACAAACTCTAGATCTTAGAGCAACAATAAAAAAAGAAAGGGACAAGTAAAACAGACAACAATAAAAACGGTTTGTGCGAGTGTGCACTGCACGTTGTGTCAATGAATTCATATGGCGTAATTGTGTAGAATTGTATGTGGTGGCGAAGAAGATGATGCACAAAAACAGGCTATACTATTTTGAAGGCAAAGTGGTGATGATGGTAGTGGTGGGCAAGGAAAATAATCATAACAAAAGGAACAGCAAAAATGAGACGCGAGGAGAGCGTCATTATCAAATAGACAAAATCAGAGACATAATCTACATGATTCATCTAAAATGATGCACGTTCGTATCTTCATCTTTCACTATCACCAGTTGAAAAAATGAAGTCCTCTGCTCGCGCTTTGAAAGATGAGTTTAAAATAAAGTATAAAACTTGATTGTGGATGATGAAGTCTTTCGTTAAAAAATGCAAGTGCATCAGAACAATTTAAAGGTAGCTACACATATGTATGTATGTACTCATGCTCACACTCTTCATCATAGAAAAACTTTGTACTAATCCCGTAATGGTGCAATTTAACTATTTTATATTTATGAACAATGTAAAAGTACTAACTGCACTAAATACCTTTTTGTACCTATAATAAAATGCAAAGTTTGTACTGCAAACTATGTAATATCTCTCATCTTCAACACTGTTAAAAGTGCGTACGTGTGATTTCTTTTAGCAAATGAGATGTGTATAAGTCATGAGCTGTAAATTTTTGGCAATAGAAAGTGAATCGAACGCAGCCAAACATTACACTCTGATGGCATTGTACACTTCTAAAAGTATATTTTTCTACCAGATTTCAAGCTAGTAACTTAGTATGCCTATATATGTCGAGATTTGAAAAAAAAAATTAGCTTGAAGTAAATTGATTGCGATTTGACCCGGACTAATGTTTTTACTTCGTTTTAAGGTAACGTTGGTATGATATGTAATAAAAGAGAAAATTCAGACGTAAAACAGAGCACTATTTTGGTGGCTAATACATTAGCCTGTCGATAGTCATCATTTGTCATATGAAAATATTTCACTGACCATCAATGACACGCGTGCTCATCAATATAAAAAAGTAATTGACCTTTGTTAAAGTTATTAAGTTGGGATTGAGATGCATGTGCATCAAACTGAGAAAATATGAATTGAACAGATAATACGAAATGATTTAAAGTACTTTAAGGTACAATTTAATATAGACGTGCAGTCATTTTAAAAATTGTGGGTGGTTAGAGTTCGATAAGCAGTATCCCATCCCTTAAATGTGCTTAGGTAAAAAAATGAGCTCGCAATCAGTATTTTTACAATGTAAAATTTTTTATGAATCTGCATAATAATAGGAAGCTTGGAAGAAATGTACCTATGAATGAAAAGAATTCGAAACCATTGAGGGGGAAGTAAATAAAGCTTATTCTCTGTCTTCATGTTAGCCATACATGTAGTCAATACATTGACCACGCCATCCGCAAAACAGATATGATAAGTACAATCAACAACCAGTTTTAGGGTAGTAATTCGAATGCATTTATAAACAAAATTGTGTACCTATTAAACAATTTTTGAAAATTCATCAAACTGAATCAACTTATTCAATCAGGAATTTGATCGTAAACAAAACTACATAATAGTTTGGTAATTACTTTCACATTTTTTCTTCCCAATAAGTTTAAATTACAATTTTTCAAAACTGGGATTTTAAAGCAAAGTCATAAACTGTGCTACAGTTCACTATAAAAAAGCGAATGAATTACTGCAATGCCATAAGGGTTAGAGCACCAATCGATTTCATAAAATGTGTTCTTTACCCATTAATTAATGAAGTAATACGTACAAGTAAAGCGTGTGTCACTTCCTATTATTAAATTGTGCAAAATACAATTTCCACCTAAAAGATTAACCTAAAAAGGTTGGATTAGGTGTGATTTAATAAATAAAAAAATAAATAAACTAGGGTACAGGTATGATGTCAAACACAGGAAATCGTGTTCGATAAAATATCTTTATCGACAAAGACCCCGACCGCATGCATGCGCCATGTTCTACATACAGCATGCGCAATGCGAAGCAAAAACGAGATTATGTCTCGTAAAAATAGTTTTTATTCATATAAAACTACTTTTAATTCGCATGATTGATTTCTACACACTAGTCTACCAAAGGTTAAACTGCTGATAAAACGCAACTTTTGTACGATAGCGATATATTACATAAATTATGGGGAAATATCAGCAAGCAAAAGAATGCAAAATTGAGCTGTTTGTCGGATCATATAGCAATAAAAAAGAAATTCACAGTAGCATGCGCATGAGGGCTACATATTTCAATTTTAAAACCGGAAAACTATATTACAATTGCCAATGAGTATAAGCTGTTTAACAGGGGTTTTTATTTTAAAAAAAAGATGTTTCAAAGTGCCCCAAATTATTGTTTTTACAGGTGGACGGTAATCGAAGGAAAAGAAATTTTGTGCAATTGAAATAGCACTACAGTATCATAATATAAATAGTGAAATGATCTTGTTGCATAATCTTAAAAAATGCTAGCCACTGAGAATTTGTTATTAGGATTAAAACCTGTTTTTCATTCAATCAAAACTCAGCTCTGTACACTGTGAACGGGTAGAATAAAAACTTTGGTATTGAATTGCACTCGTGTTGGTTAGGTTGAATCAAAACAAGCGTAGATAGGTAGTTACTATTCACCGGCTGCGCTAGTAAATTTTTTCACGCTAGTAAAAGTATGCGGTAGTAGTTGTAATCGGATTACACCGGTTACAAGCTGCAGTAGAAAAAGATAAGAACATATGAAAGTAAAAGTGACTTTTGGAGTAGGCGTGCGTATGCATCACGTTATGCTATTATTATTATTATTATTGCTGGTCACCGGGGTTTTCGTTTTGGGCTCACTCGGTCAACGCTCAACGAATGGAAAATTTCGATTCACCCGACACACGTGGATTCAGTCATGCATGTGTCATTGAACGCCACGCCACTGTTCATCATCATGAAGATGGCATGCGGAGATTATAAATTTCCTAGATTTCTCTTGATCCTGAATGCTAAACAGTTTTAAACAAAAAATCTAAAGTGTTACGATTATGATTGAAGATGTTGTTTTCAGTTTCATCTGAAAACTGTTTAAGAGCGATAATAAATGCCTATATATTAACATTAAAAAATCGTAGAATATTAAACTGTGCAAAGGCAAAGCATAAATCTTAATTGTTTGTGAGGTTGGTTGGAGATGAAAACAAGATCGCAATTTATCATGGTTATATGTAAGTCATATTATATGTACGTATTATGTAAGGAATTTCATCTTCTTTTCTGTCAAAGGATATAAAATGACCCATCGCCCATTTTATTGGCCAAGTGAGCACCCCGTGATGAAAAACACTGCCATTGATATACACATGGTGAGGTGAAATGTGAAATAAACAAATTTTATTTCCGTATTGTTACATCCATGCTCATCAACTTTGGCAATAAGACTCTGCAAGCGAACAATAATATCCTGTACAGGGAACCCTTTTTTTATATATCATCAATGATTATGCATAAAAGACTTACAAATTGTTAAATATTTATGGGAATGTGGTACACAAAACCAAAATCTTCTTTGCCTCAATAAGGTAAACAATAAGGTGACGATGATGTTAAAGATTAGCAATTCGAGTAGAAAATGAAAGACTTATAGTGGACTGTATCGCCCGTAATAAACGTTTAAAAGTAGCTTGTTCGTTGCATAATATAGTTATGGTTAGTCATATTATATACCTTCTTCTCATTCCTTGGGGCTGTTTTTACATCCAGAAAAAGCTTCTACTACTACAGACTATAACTTTACATCGTAACAACGGGACTCACGTCACGTCCGACCACCTTCCCTCTTCGGGTAATTTCTTCATTGCCAGCATTATCACACATTTTTAATCTAATGGGAACCATAACTTGCTTTATTTCATGTAATCGTGTCACCAACTGTCATTTGTATTTTCATTTTAACTTATGCATTATACGTAGGTATACATCCATATTTTATGTTATGCTATCACAAAATTTGCACTTTATGATGTGGATCTTGATGATAAATATGAGAACAACAGCGATTTGTTCACATCAATATACTCAGCTTTATCACTTTATAGCGAGTGAGGTCTCCTTTTTACGATTTTAACTATTTTTCTTTGTCGCATAATGCGACAAGAGCACTTCCTTTTCCTAATTGTGACCAACGCACAGAGTGCTAACTAGCAATTGGCAAAAGACCCAATAAGTTTAGGTAATCGCTTAAAAGGGGAAAAAACTATGTGGTCGGTTGATTGAAAGAAAGATGCCTAATTGTGTGTTGGTAGAAGTAGTAATGAATTTTCTGTAACAGACCGACTGCTTACGGTTCGACTAAACCACGCCAACTACCAAATCAAGATACACGGTTGTTGCTTCATTTCCATTGATCAATATCTAATATTGCTATTAATTTAACTTGGGCTGTGCGGAGCTAACCAGCAATAACGTCAGCCCATTCATTCTCCCAACTCCTAACCACCATTAATTGAATCGTGTAAGCTTATAATAATTCAAATATTGTGTACAATAAACTGCATCTATCCGGTTTAGTGTTGCTCAACAGTTTGCATCAATTGACAATTTGTGGCAGTAAATATCCTTTTGCAGATCAATATCTACAGCATTCTAAAACTCATGCAGGTAAAGGACGTGCAACCGTAAAAATATTTGTGAGAGAGTACATCATTAGTTGCAGTTTGTGACACTAACATACAAACGCTGCTTATAAAGATACTTTGGTTTGTATTTACAAGAAAAGGAGTTGACGGTTGCTGGCTTAACATGACTTTGGCTATTTGCATAGGCACAGTTGGGCAACGACAAAAATAAAGGAATTAAAAAGATATGCAATTATTAATTGTTTGCTTTTTTCCCATGCCATGCCAAATTCAATTATGTTGCGATCTAATTATGTATTCTTGAAATGCATCCTTATTTTCTGGCTTGCGATACATCATTTGTAAAAAAATATCCCTAAAATTTTGGTGTCAGTCCTTCTCAACCCTTCACATGTCTGGTTATTTGCTTGAGAAGCAATAAATAATTAAAATTACCAGTGAAAAAAAAGAGTGTACACTGTGCTTGCCGTGTATATTAATAATATACATATTATAATTTTTTGCTTTTATGGATGTATCAAAGTACATCAAACGAAGCATCCAACTCATCATCACGATATTTTTTATGTTTGCCGAAATGCATACCAATTGTCAATGTGGAAATGAATGTCACATTTTTATTCTCGCAAATCACAGTACAACTATGTTAGCTATGTATACCTAAGCTCATTTCCTGCTAGATCGATCGCAGTGCGAAATGCATAATAATTGCTAAACATGATCATCATTAGTGAGCTGTAAGCTATATAAAAGCAGCGGTTCTTAGTAGGCTTCCCGAGTTTGGATAATAGATTATCAGGTCTGTTTTTATATTGATGCATGCATACTATGCGAATCTTGAGAATTTACTTATTTGTTAAAAATGTGAAAGAGAGGCAAGTGAGACAACTTACATTTTAAAGATTATGGATACAGCTATTCAGTCTCTTTTGGTTGAATTGGATGATGGACTTCGTTATGCTGACGGTTGCTGGGGTGTCTTGTAGCCTTCCACAAAGCTATTTCCTTCCTTTTCAGTTCAGTTTAGAGGTATGAATACGTACATGCAGTTTTACGAATACATTTTTGCATCAAGTTCTCATTCACAAACTCGACCACTTTTGTGTTTCTTTATTATTATTTTTTAAATTAACTGCTTCTTTTTTTTGCTGTCGCTGAAGATTTTGGCAAATGGTCCCGGTGATATTGGTGCTTGTAAAAATATTTGTGATAATAATATAAAATGTTACACAACCAGCTTTTTTAGGGAAGGAAGTAAGGAGATAGAGAGAGAGAGAGAAGGGGTGAAGGAAGACGTTTTGCTGCTGATAAAGGGATGGCACTTTAAAAAAGCCACAGCAGCACAGCAAGATATTGCAATTTCTGGTTTCTTCCTTTTTTAACAATGAAGAAGACAAAGTTATATAATATTTTGAATATTTATAATATTATTTATACCTCCGATTGAATGTATGTTATATTCCTGTTGTTTCCTCTTTTCGCAAGAAAAATGTATTTTATATATATTTGGTACAGTGCAGTAGTCAAATATTATTCAATACATTACACAATTTCTTTGTCAGCAGACACTTTCGTTTTCCTTATTTACTCAAGTTGTTGGTGATTAATAATTCAGCGAAACAGAATTACACGACGTAAGGTTGTTGATGATTATGTTGATTTTGTAAGGAAAAAATAATAATAAATGTTGTAACAAAAAGATGGATGGAATATCACTAACCAAGCTGAATACAAATGATTGTATAATTCTAATTATTGGCAAACGATTTTCAAAAGAAAAAAAAAACCCAATTAGACTACAGAATCAAGTAGAAAGTAACAGAGTTTTTGAGGTAATGAGTCTGCGTAATATTGGGGTTCTCATCTCCGCCAGCAAATTGCTAGTCTCTCCTGTCTCTAAATACCCACTTCAACGCACTTTTTCCCTACTTTGTCTTCAGAACAACTTCCAGTTTTTTGTCCGATTTTCAAGTACACCAACACGTACAACCGAACACACAGGTCCTTAAAAAAAGAGTACCGTAATGGCTGCTGCGGCTGCTGCTGACAAGTAAGCACTTTCGCTTTCTTTTGCAGCACGCAAGTCTGGAGTGAACGAGTTACTCAACAGCTATGACTGCAAGAATCCTTTCGCTCAGGGATTTTGACCAGTGAGCCAAGCACCTCTTCTAGAGGAGCCTTGATAAAAACCCATGCAGTAATCCAACCCTTCTCTCATGCGGCGACTCGAATGTTGTTATGATAATCGTCTTCTGTATTATTCTGTGCTGTCTGCTTTGTTACCTGCAGGTATGCAACAGGCAGGTAAGTAAACAACAATATGCAATCAAGCAGGAGTTTGTTTGTTACAGTTTGCTCGTTATCCAATATCCAATGATGTTGTTGTTGTTGTACTTAGGAAGAATGTGATTGTCTAAAAAGAGAAGTAAGGTTAGAGAAGCAGAGGAGTCATCATCATCATGCAATCCTGCTGTATACTTCTCTTTACTTTATAATATCAGCAGAGCTCTAACTGAAGACGGAACCAGGCAGTAAATTACCGTGTACTTTTTGTCCTTTGATGATGATACCTTTTTATATTTTTTTTATTTTCTTCAAGCACGACGTCGTGGTATTATTCAGTACACGCTGCACTACTTCTAGAAAAAAAGATTAGTCCGATTTGAAAGGGAACACGCAAAATTTTTGCGCGAGTGATGTTATATAATAGCAAGAAATCTGACTAATCGCAAAGTTGGATGTAGTTCAATACGATAAAAAAAAATCCCACCAGAACGAAAGGTCAAACTTTTGGCCAGCTCGTCGAAACTGAGAGTGATCCTTCTGAAATAGTTGCGCCTGAGTAAAAATCCTACTTCTTCTTCTTCAACATCGTATTATTATGGTGTATCAGGCCCTTACAAACTTGGTGTTGATGATNCTGAGTAAAAATCCTACTTCTTCTTCTTCAACATCGTATTATTATGGTGTATCAGGCCCTTACAAACTTGGTGTTGATGATCATGAGATGATAATATCAGCAATCTGATAATAATAAGATGGTTGAGAAAGAAAGCAAGAAAATGCATGTTACTGAATACCTAACTTCATACTCTGTCTATGAGATGCATACATGTATGTCTATCGCCAATCACTGCGATGCAACTTGCAACCACCTTTACTACTTCAGTTGAATTATTTTTTAAATGCAAAATAAACTGCATACACACACACGCGCGCGCGTACCTTACCCCTCCTTGCATGCCTACTTAAAAAATCTTACATACATCTGAATGAGTAAAAGTACAAGACGATGTTACATGTATGCATTTGCAAGTTTTTAAAAAAAATGAAGTAAAACATTCAAGTGTGTCTGTCTGCATTACGTATATTATCGAACCATGCGTTACAGTTTACAGTGTTATAAACTCATCGATGTGTACAGGTAGTACCGAAAATTCACTTTTCAAGCATTACATACTTCATATTGTTAAAACACATATTTGTATATATAATTATGCATAAATAGTAACTGAAATTGTAGACTAATATGGTGCCACAATTTCCATTCATGTTGCCCAATGGAATATGGAAATGAAATACGTAATAGAAATTAAACTTTATTCGTTGTAAACTTTATCACTTGATGTAACAAATTAAATGATGTGCAGCTTGTGTCTCTTCTAGAGGAGAAAGAATGATAATCTATATGTACACAATTAAAAAAATGTAGTTTTATGATGCATCAATACAAACACTACGATTTATAAGTTGTGGGATCAATGAAACATAACATATTACTTTAAATGGTGAGTTAACCAGTTTACATGATGAAAATATGTAAGAATTCATTCTAAAAAAGTTCATCTCTCTTCTTTTTATCGTCATTTTTTTAGTGGACAGACAACAAGTCAAGATTATTTGAAGACTTTTTTTTTATTTTTGAAGTACATTGTTATTTTCAGAATAGAATGACTTCTTAGCTAATTACTACATTATCATGGTAGTAAAAAAATCCTTATCGTGATGTTGTTCAGTACATAAAAGGGCTTATTTGCTATTATTAGCTTAAATCTATAGAATGATGGTATAGAGTCTTCGCCCTCTGTTTAAAAATTACTATTGCAATGCCACTATATTGACCGCTAGTGGCATTAAAAAAATTGCTGAGGAGTTGTAATGAAAAATCTGTGAACCAAAAGTAATGAATATTAGAGTTTAGCGTATATTTTAAGAGAGCACCATTCTAATTTGTGCTATTAGGTTTTTTAGTATATATTACAAAAATCATGCACAATTTTAACATCTCATCAAATCCACCAAAACACATTTATTTACCTGGCTTACGTAATTGTTACAATGAAGTTAAAAAGTTGCTACATCTGCAGATTTGCTTTTAATTATCAAAAATTTCTAATATATCCATTTTGAAATATTGGTCGATGAAATAAGTACTTCTGATCATAACAATCGGTTCAGTTTTGATGCATATTTTTTTTTTAATGCACGCAATAATATGTTATCTATGTATATAGTTAAACAGCAGCAGCAGCAGTTAGACGCAAACTAGCAGAACATTTTTTTTATGATTAAACACAACAAAAACAAATCGATTTTGATCGGGATATTTTTAGAGAAAGGTTCTTTATTAAGCGTATTTCTGTGGCTGAAATAATATGCATATACCTCAGCGCAGCAATGCTAAAATATTTTGCATGATTGTGTTGGAGGGTGCGACTTGTGCGCAATGCAACGTCAAAATGCAGTCAGTCAGTCAGTTAGTAAATTGTTTATTGTTTATGGTCTGTAAAATGTCTAAGGGAAATCAAATGACAAAACAAAAGTAGCAGCAAGCAACATCAACTGCAATGATGATAACAATAGTAAAGGGATTTTCTTTCTTCAGTTTATTTTCGCACTTCTCAACAAATCCACTCTAGAATGATTCATGAGACATGCTTAATATTACCTACTTGCACGTCTACTTTACTACACATACATACTCTAGATTTATATTTATATATTCTTTACAATATTGCTCCAATCTAAAAAACGTTATATTATTTTGCTAATGAAGAAGATTCTTAATTCTTTGTTAGATATTATTTTTTTTGTGCTTGAAATAGAACTACAATTTGTTCGTACATACACACAATTATGCTACACTCGACTCTCAGGTAGGTAGATGAAACCTTTTCCTTTTGACCTAGTTTTAGTTTACGAAAAAATTTAGTAAGCTGATTATTTGATGAGGAGTAAACTTGCAGAGATACACTTTGCTAATAATAACAGCGGTATATATAGAGTGCAATCCCTTTGTATGTGGCAAACTGGTGGACGATGACGTGCAGAGAATTATTTTGAATTTGTCAATAAGAATAATAATATGATGCTCATTTCATTAGTTCACAGGACATGGCGTTTGCTAAAAATGTATCTGTAAAAGTAATATTTTGTTGCGTGTGCTAGAGTTGGTCATGTCTAATTTGCCTAAAAATGATTGTCAATGTTGTTCCTTTCCATTTCATCTTTTCATTCCTAAATTCCCATGATTTCTACTGAGGAACAAGAAGCACGCAGAGGAGAGTGGAGATGAATGGATGGCATAATATTGGATTGGATGCTCTTCTATAAGACGTTTCCTCAGTTCAAAAAAAAAAAAAAAAACTTTTACTCGCTTCTTCTATCAAAATGCAACTGCACGCGACGGACGATGAATAAAATATTATTATGTATTGTTAATAGTTAATA
>JAHZMZ010002605.1:0-11143 GCA_027743805.1 Lepidocyrtoides sp. E14 | reverse complement strand
GAATGGACCGAGTTTCGGAGTCCCCAGGTGACTGTCAGGCACCCTTAATTAACCAAATTTACAAGTAACCTAATTAAGCTTTGCCGAGTTTATTTGAGTATAGAAGGAAACATGCATGGTGTTTTGATGGTGTATTAGGTATCTTATCACATCAGAGTGCTCTCCTATATTATGCCTATATAATATTGTACATACAATCGACAATATCTATTGCCATCGATTAATGGAACTCGCCTTGAAAGCATTTTCTTTGCAGAGTAATTTTCTTCTCCTCTGTATTATGTGAACAATAAAAAAGAAAATGTAAAAGCAGAAAGAGAGGGAGAAGAAGAAGAAGACAAGAGAGAGGAACAGAAAAGGGAAATGACAAAGGAATGGAATTCAGGACCGTGTGGAATTGGAATTTTTATGTAAGGAAATATACGTTTTGTCATGTAAAAGGGAAACACTGTGTTTTTTTCTTTGTATGTGATTGGTGTATTTCTTTTTAGCTATACTTAAATGCTTATGTATATACATGACATATCATGACACTGGTAAATTGACTGGTATGTGGTGGTGGTGGTGGTAGTGCTGCTGCTGCTACTTTCAATCCGTCCTACCATCTTCGCCAAGAAATAATATTTTGCCATTCCAAAATTTTCCAAACGTAAAAGGGACAAAGAACTAGGGCCACTGTATATAATATGCATTATTAAAGGTAAGCATTTTTGCTTATATCAACAACAGGTTGAGTTCTTTATTTTTTCAGAACGAGCTCTCGATATCTCATCGAAAATTCATGATTACATTTGGTACAACTTGGCACCGCACCACATCAGCAAAGGGACACGAAATGTTGGAGAAATATTACTTTTCTTCGTCTTACCATCGTCTTACTACCATACAGTACAGTACATAATGATACTTGAATGTGTGTATTATTTATCGTTTTCTATTTCATGCTCATAGTTATCATTTATGGTATTATCATTATTGTAAAAAATAAGCGCATAAAATATTAAACATTTATTTCGTTATGCGCCTTTATGCACCGTGCATATTATTATTACCTACTCTTATAAAAAATTTAACATTTCGTAAATTTTTTTATATTATTTCTGCGCGATCATGGTATGCCGAACATGAAGTTTCGTAATAATGTACCCCTTTGAAAATGAAGTAGTCGAAGTAAAGTACATTTACATATTTTTCTTCTGTATGGTTTTGCAATCAAAACAGACCGGTGGAATCCCCATTTTCCGTGCATTGTTCTCTCGTCATCGTCTACTTTAATGTCTTTGTCTTTTAAGGTAGAGTGAGAAGGCGGACTATACATGGCTGTACATTCGTTGTGCTGTTTTATGGCAATGAATTCAAATAAGGACAAAGAAAATGATTTTTTAAGCTTTTTCTATCTTTCTCTCTTACCCACGAGGTATGTATACTTGGTTGGTGTACTTAACTGAGGTGGAGCTCAATTTAACATGTAAAATTGCTGTACTTTATTTCAAAAAGAATAAAAAGATAGTGAATAGCTACTTAAGACAACTCTTTGCTTTTCCTGTTCTCTATTACACTTACTAAGAGAACATAATATACAGAGGGGATGAAAAAGACAATTTTCTTTTTATCATCCTTCTAGAAATGCTCAACAATTTTGAAGAAATCTACTTCTCCGCAATTTAGTCATTTTACTTGTACCGATTGTAATAATAATATCACAATAAAAATTATTAGGTCGGGTTTCACTGGATTTTCTCGTTGCGTTCTTTCTAAAGGTTTTTCATTCATTTATTTTTTGAGCGTTTTTCAAGCACTATAGGAGTCTAACTTGTTTTAGTTCATTTTTTCTTTACTGTAGGCCAACACTATCTTTCATTGTTCCTTAGACATACATAGCTCCTGTTTCCGACTTTGAGGAGACAGTTCTCTGGGGAACTTTAGACTATTATAAAAAGCGACTGCAGAAAGCACGATAGAGCAGCATACATAGTAGTACACTGTGTAATAATGATACTACAGATACTACATACAGTTCCTTTTCAAATTATCATACACGACAAATAGGTCAATTGAGGAGAATCAGATGTCTCTAAGATAATGAACGATATCACCATTTGGAAAAATGCTGACAAAAGTATGCAAAATGAAAAATGAGCAAGATTGGAAAGTGATATTACCAAAGTCATGTATGAGTTTCTAGTCCCTAGAAATTCCACAGCCAGTAAGTACAACTAACGTATAGACTGAAGTACCTACATAAAAAAAGCCAACTCTCAGAAAGCATAACATTTTTCAAAATCTTAAAAATGCAGCTGACTGTATCATGGAGTAACAATGGAAGTGGCACTACGATTGTTTCACAACATCAACTACATTCGTCAATCATGTTACAATGCAGCGAGTTAGTAGACATGAGTATCTATTCGATGATAATCCTGAGATTTACTGTTATGATAAAGACAGCTCAAAGATATTGTAATCTACTTACAAATAGAGTCCATGAGCTTAAATATCATTGATTAGAGCTGTATAAAAGGTGCAGCGGTTGTTGGGGGTTTAAAAATTTCAGAGCATTGAAGCGTTTGCAATAGACGAAAGTTATTATTTCATAACTGCTGAAGTGCTGAAACGTTTGAACCGGACAAACAGAAAGACAGACATGCTCCTGGGTTTCCACAAGGTATTTACAGCTCAACCTCTACAGAGCTCTGCACCTAATAACAATTGAAAGGTCTATTTCACTGACTTGAAACTGGAAAATGAATGATGACATTGCAGAAATGAAAAATGTCAGCAGATAAGATTTCTGTGATTGTGATCACTTTTTGTTACTTTGTCAAGGTGGTAAAGGTAGAAATAAAGAAAGCAAAAATATAAAGAAACAACTATCAATGTAAGGGTACTCATCACTAAACTGGGCTAATTTGAAATTGGATGTGATAACAAAGTTTGAAGTGGAAATGGAGACTCTCCATTGGAGGATCACAGCCGAGTCATTCAAGAACCTTGTATGAAGTGTACATTGCAACAACCTGCTGCTACAGAGGATCATCGTCATACTATCCTGATAAAGCCAACATAGAAAAAGCAGTCATATTCCAACCGCACTATAGTTATAATTGTAACTATAACACATTACCTTGTAACTTTTCAAGCAGAAAGTGGGTAAAATACACACCTGTGTAATTACCTTCTCTTAACGGACTATGCCCTGTATCATCATCACTGCAGAAGACGTGAGTAAATGCCTGCGATTTTGCCGTATGATAAGATAGTGAAAGGCATGCATTGCATCCCATCCCCACTCCTCTCGCCCATCCTGTTATTTCAATATTGACTGCAGTTTGACCTGATCTTTTTTCAAAGATGTTGGATCCGTCCATGCTCTTTGACTAAAATATTTGTGCACACAAAAACTTGAAGCTCTTTTACCTAACTATAGATGCACTCTGCAACTTTTCCAGTAATGTATTAAGATTTATCAAACAAGCTAAGCGGAAAATGAAAACTTTAAGCAACATTTTAAGTAGAATTACCTATTTTTTTCATTGTTTCCCGCACTAAGATTCACATGCCAGCACAAAGTACCACACTAGCAAAGGAATAAGAATATTACACAAGGAAGTAGACCCGATGCTTCTGCCCTTCCTCTTTTCTTGAAGAAAGTGTTCCCGTCCTAATTTTTAGACTTGAGAAGTAATAATATTGGAGGATTAAAAAGGACATTCAGCTGCAGATCTTGATTTTTATAGTACTGGCATTTTCAGTGCTCCTCTTCCTTTTCCCATGGACCGGTTCGTTAAATTCATCCACTATTTTTTAACATCTACTTTCTTTTACGTACGCTGGGTCGTGCTGTCAGTGGTCCATGGGAAGAGGAAAAAGTAGAAAAATCCATTTACTTGGAAAGTCATGTACAATAAAATATGTATGTAGAAAGGAATATGAAAAAAAAAAAAAAAAAACTACGGTTTTTTTGTAGAAAAGTGTTTGTGGTATACAGACATTGAAAATTATACTATACATAAGTATAAAATAGATGCATGGTGCAGTTACGGCTTGGCGAAATTGTGCAAGTATCATCATCCCTACTACTTTATTCTTCTGCACACTGCAGTATTATTATTTTTTGGTGGTGCCAACGCCAAATTTTTTTTACGGCGAGCACATTTTGTATCACATCACATCTATTTTAAACAGGGTATTTCAGTCTTTCACCAAAAAGCCACTACCACAACGGACTGGTTCTAGTATATATAGGTTTAACGTATGTACAGTTTTCTGTGAAAGTTCTTGTGAGTAGTGATGGTATGCAGCAGTGTATGGTATGCAGGTCTGTGAGTCCAATCTAAGAAAAGTTAAGTAAGTACATATTTATATAAAATGTGATAGTGTGTATACGTCAGAAATGGTGTACAAACAGGCCATTCTTTTTGAATCTTAAGAATGACATGACGCTTTTCCGATGAGATAAAAGATGGAATGTCGAGTCTACACATTTAAAAGATAGAAATGAGAAGTGAAGCAATAAGTCATTTTACAGTGGTTCTTGCTCTACTTTCCCTTCTCGCATTCACATGTAATTTCCAAAATTCACATTAAATTTAGAGTGTGATAATGTGAGCGAAATAGCGGATTTTTAACTTACCCTGGGTGTGTACTGTGTAGGAAGGCCATTAACGTTTCGCAATACTTTTCAAATATGATAAAATAAAAGATTACTAATTTTTCCGTTATGAACACAGACTTGTTTTATTTTGGAATGAATAAAAACCATCATATACGCAGTATGTAGTGTAGTGGTAGGCTGTTTTTTCTCAATTTTTGTAAAATTACATTCTCAATTTTTTGCATCTTTACAAATTACATCGGAGATACAACATGCCATAAAAGGTTGCAGCTTTCGTTACTTTCCCCGCTGAAAGTTGTATTGCTTCTACATAATATATTAGGCTTATGATTGTACCATAAATGTTTTGCACATTTTCACAAAGAGACGTACTACAGTTTTTCATCTTTGCCAGGCTTTCACCAGTACACATTCACAGAGGCTGTTTCGTACTTTTTCAACAAGTCAAGCAGTGTGCTCCTCATGACATGTTAAACTTTTTTCTGAGAGAGAAAATGATGGCAGAGGAACCAAAAGAGACTTTTTCAGTTAAAATTCACATTTTTTATACGGCAGATGTACAAATTCCTCTGCAAACAGAAACCAGCCTGGAATTTTTTAGACAGGTAGTTGGTAGTAGTAGCAGTATATGTACTTATTTCTATTCAGAAAGTTTTCCCATCATGTGCATAAACTAATTAGCTAGACTGCTAACTGACCATGAGGGAGATGATTATGAAATTACATAATCAAAACAGCCCCCAGTTTCAACACCAGTCTCAATTCATTTTCATTTATACTATAGTGAAATGGAGCGTGTGGTTAAACTTTAGTTTTTTTCGGTTGAATCTTTTATCTAAAAACGTATGTATTTACATGCTCACTAAGTAAACTTACATATTGACATTGTAAGGTAAACCAGCCTAGTTCTTTTGGCTTTATTCTTGACCTCTTTTATCACAACTGTAAGTAAGTTTTCTATGTAGGTTTTACGCAACAAAATTTAATTCCGGTTTCAAAAATTATTTCCAAACATTATTAAACCGAAAGTGATAAATCCATATGATAGTATTTAATGTATTTTGCACCATATAATTTTATACTACCAGCATTTGGTTGTTTGGTCTTTGTCAAGGTTCAATCAAAAGGATGAACCGAAACATGAGTATTAGCTTGAAAAATGACCATCTCTGTTCTCTGTAGGTTACCCATTATGAGTGAAACCAGCAGGCTTCAATAAAACAAATATTTGCAATACATATAAACACGCACACCTAGAATTTGGCTATTTGGATATATAGCTATTTAGGATTCCATAAATTGCATACATTAGAGCCTTCTAGTATCTGAGAGGCGATAAAATTTGTAAAGAAAACACAGACCGAGCAATTTGGTCTGAAACAATGGTTCATATGTTCGGATGGAGTATTAGTAGAGAATTTTAAAGTAGCATTTATTGAAAAATGATATAGAACCTAGCAAAGTAGTTAAGAAAAAAGTATGCTACCAGATGTGGTTTAAATTTGAATCTAGATAAATAACTGACTTTTCAGCATTAAGTAAAGTTGTTGTATAATAGCAGCACCTATGTAATCAGATTGAAAACTTTTTTTATATGAATTTATAAATTACATTGACGAAGATGGTGATCATAATGTATTATCTCCTTGCATTTTGCTCCTCCTCGCCATACTTCCGACGACAGTGAAAATTTAAAAATTGCAAACCATTGAATATTATTTAGAGTGCATATGTACATGTACATTGTGGAGGGAGACAGGGGGAGACATCGAATAATTTATTTCACTTCACTTACATCAAACATAAAAGGAGAAAGGAAATTAAACAATACATTAACAATATTATATGCTGTTGCTTGTGCTCAACATCAAATACTGCAATACGAGTGTTGTGTCCTACATACATACCTATATCCAGTATGAAATTCATAAAAATGTACTTAATGCAATAAATAAAGTAATAAAGCGTGATGTATACTCATAAGCTCATGCGGAAGAAAGAATTGTCTAAAAATTCATTGTGAGTAAAAAGGAGGAATATATGTGAGTGTGTAGTTTTGCCTTTTTCGAGTACTTGGAACAAGTTTTTAAAGAAAAAATTGCTCCCTTGTCTTGTAAGTAGTAGAAACCAGCCAATGCTGTCGTCGTACACAATACATGAACGCATTTGCACAAATTGTAGTGTGTTTTGCCAACTACTACCTAAATGCATGCTGAAACAACATGTCTTCTCTGAAGAAAACAAGCATTCTCCAAACAAAAGTAGTAGTAGTAGTAGATGCTGCTGTATCAACGTACTATGATCACGAGGGAAGACTAGAAAAGATAGAGGCGTAAGAAAGACATAGAAAACGATTTCAAGCTTGTCTCTATATTACATGTTTTACACAGACAAAAAAAACAAAGGAAGAAACTTTATGCTCCATAACCTCCCTTTATTTTGTGTACCCTTTTTACACGTACCCCTATTCTCATGGTATGATGATGATATGATGATGATCCTGTTGACTTTCTCTCTATGAAAGAAATGGATAATAACATGGTATAATCTCCGAGTGTCCTTCATTGTAAAACATGTAATGTTTTTTTTTCTTGTGTACAAGCAAAAGAGTGAGTGCACAGACTGGAGTCACGAGGGAAGACTAGAAAAGATAGAGGCGTAAGAAATACATAGAAAACGATTTCAAGCTTGTCTCTATATTACATGTTTTACACAGACAAAAAAAACAAAGGAAGAAACTTTATGCTCCATAACCTCCCTTTCTTTTGTGTACCCTTTTTACACGTACCTCTATTCTCATGATATGATGATGATATGATGATGATCCTGTTGACTTTCTCTCTGTGAAAGAAACGGATAATAACATGGTATAATCTCCGAGTGTCCTTCATTGTAAAACATGTAATGTTTTTTTTTCTTGTGTACAAGCAAAAGAGTGAGTGCACAGACTGGAGTTGACGTCTATAAGAAATACTCTTTTACAGCCTTCTTAATAATTTCCTTGAGCACAAAGCAGACCAAAGCACCATTCTTTTACATGGAAAGACATAACATAACCCATAGCCTATATTTTGGTGTCTTTTTTATTTGTGAAGTAATGTTGCACTGCGCTACAAAATTTCTAGCAAATAAGATCTTCCCTGTGTGTACCAAAGGAGAAATAACAGAAAATTTAACAACAGCAACGACATCATTTGACATATTCGCAATCTACACTAGTTTTAAATAGAAGATTTTGTCGACGGCCACCACTACTACTACTACCATGAGTAGTTTTGCCCTACATTTACAATTTTTTGTCCTTGCATACAACTAGTTTAATGTAGATAACAAAAATGGTAGGACAGCAGGAAAAAACTACATAGTACGCAAATAAAATATATGGAAGGAGGAAGTTAACATGGTGCACACATTTGAAAGGAAAAAAAAAGATACAGAAAGTAATCCTTTTTTTCTTTTTAAAACTGTTGACGATGATAGTGGTTGTTAATGCGTCGGTGTGTATGAATGTACAAAAGCTGCACATTATACTTCAAGCTTTATTTGAAACTCTAACTATTTTTCCTGTAAGGCAAGCTACAAAGCTAGAATAACTCAAGTACAGAAATCCACTGCACCGCTATAAGATACAAAGTGTCCATTTTCTGAATTTTAGCTCTTTCAGTTTTCTAATGCCGTATGCATCAGATACGATTGTGGTATCAATATATCACGCATACAACAATGGGGACACAACTTGCAGCAAGGGTTATTTTGGTGACAAGTTTGTTTATAATGTAATGCAGTGAAGAGAAATGAAAAAAATCGAATACTTATCTACTTACAAACAATAGGATGTACTGATATATAATGCTGTTTTTACTTATAGTTCATCAATATCAATAATATTACTATCAATACAAAGTTTTACTATTTTTGAGACAAATAAAAAGACACTATATTCCTATAAGGTACAGAGAAATATGTACCTATTTGAATGTACTTCAGCGCTTTTTCAGTGGAAAATTTGTACTTCTGACTTCTGTCTGGAAAAGGCTATTTTTTCCCTAGGCTGCTTGTTGGTAACGTACACACATGAAATTTACTTTTCCCTTGAAGATTGTAAATCTTAGATTGCACAAAATGTGTTGTGTTTTATAATGCATTATTATACATAAATGTACCTATGTAGGAAAAGGAGAATGCATTGCATGCCACATATAATTATGCATATATTTGTTTGTATGGTTATAGTCTCCATCTGCATTTTAGCTCTTTTTTGTCCCGTTGATTGTTGCTTTCACCCGTCAAATATCCACAAGGAGAAAACAGGTCAAATTTAATCTCTTCGTGTGGAGTAAGTCTCGTCTACTCGATTTGCATAATAAAATAGCGATATACATTTGAATGTAAATGAATCTACATGTTTACGACCATCACCACAATAGCATGATATTCTCATATTTTACTAACTTGTTTTTCTTTCTTTGTGCTGTACTTATGAATAATAATGGTACTGCTTTATGTACATTCATACATGCGTATGCTTTCTCTTTTTATTATACCACTAAATTGCTTTTACCCTTAAGCATAAAACTTATTTCTCTTGTGCATGAAACATGAAAACACGTCGTCGTCTAAAAAAATAGAAAGCACTCACAGTGAAATAACTTGTCAAGATAGAAAAAATTATGGTCCGTCTGAGATTTTAAAAAATGTTGTAGGCAGAAAAATCAGTAAAACCACAATAGCAATTCATGGAAAGCGTTGGTGCAAACAAGATATCTGCACGTGTTATTATTTAATGATGGTAAATTAATGACTACTGCACATAACAAAATATGAGCCAGTAGTACCGTATTCGAATTGAGGCTCTTTTAACGTTAGTTTAAATCAGAAATTAAATTCCTCCTTACCCAAAACTTAGTATATTTATGTTGCTGCCGCGGAAGGGAATATACACACAAACACTATGCATATATCCTAAATGAAAACTCTCTTGACACTTTGGCCTAATTGGCCTTCGGCCAGGAAAGGACAAACATGCAGCGAGGGAAACCAGTTTTCTATTTGACAAGTTTATTGTTGCAGTAAAATGCAAAACTTTCCCTTTGATATTTAATGATCAATAAAGAGATATTACCAATATGGTTTTGTCAGATCCTCACTTGTGCAGTGCTTATATCTATCTATGTGAAAAGGTGATATAAACCTTTATAAATAATCCAAACGATATGCCTGCGAATTCCTAGTTATGGAGTAAAAACATGGAACGAACAGTTTAAAAGACTTGCACTGCATTGTGAACATTGTGAGCAATTTTTTCACCTTTTTACAAAGAAGTCACTCACCTTGCTTGCATTCTTGGAAAACTAACGGATATAGGCAGTATTGTAGTTTAGAACACGAAACACGTTTCCATTTCCGGAGTTGACTTCCTTCGTACACCTACACATTAATAAAATTTGTGTTTGTGCGTGCATAGTGCATACTACTCTGTCTATCCTATGAATTTTTTTAGCTTATCCAGTACTGTCATATTTTTCAAGTACTGTAAAATGATACATTACGCTTATACACTAAATGTATATCGCATGTATTATGTATGTATCCAAATTTTCCAAGGTCCAAAAGGTAAAACGATTCGTTTAAAGTTTCAAACTCCATTTTTTAATTAGAGGTTCTTTTGGTGATTCCTCATTTTGAGGTTTTGTGAGTTGTGAGGCTCATATGAGTATGGTTATGGCTTAGAAGCTGAGGATAAAAGCAGTGCTTACTCAAGCTTTTCCTTTCTAAGATTAGTAGTATGATTGTGAACAGTGAGTGGGAGCTGCAAAAAGGTATTCGAACAAGGTTCGATATGTTTTACTTCAAAACTTTTACCATTCACTTCATATGATATTTATATATCTTCCTTCACTGAACCAATATGAAATAAGCATGAAATGTAATATTTTGTGCAACTCCCAATTTGCATATACCTTGACTCCTGGCGTAAATCCTGACCCAGATAAAGAAGTTTTTTAAAGAGTATATGTGTAATATTGATTTTTAAATACCTGAAATGAGGCAGAAGTAAACAGTGAAAACGATGCAAAGCCTTCTCTTTAAAAAATGGCATTAAATGAGCAAAGCCTCTATCACAATCAGAGGGAAACCGCAAAAATCAAAATATGAAAGAGAATTTCCTGCATACACATCGAGAAACTAATCAAAGCTTAATTAACTTTTCCTTCGTAATCCAAATTCTAATAACACGTCCCAATGAATGAAGGTGTAAGTAAACACACAATGTATTTCTCGGATAGAGATTTAATAATCATGTTTTTTAGTAAGCAGGAGGAGCTGTATATAATACTTATGTGTATGCATGTATGGATAGTTTACCAACAAATAGTATTCTTCATTTTAGTTTACATCTCTACGTTTACAGACATATCGTTTCTTGTTTCATCAGTAGGGAGTAGTAGGGAGGCAGTCAATACACAAACAAGCTCAAAGTTGAACTCTCTCTAAGAGAGGAAGAATCAGCTTACCCCACCACAACAG
>JAHZMZ010002604.1:0-14222 GCA_027743805.1 Lepidocyrtoides sp. E14 | reverse complement strand
ATGGCTTCTGGCAATATGGAGTGGTTTTTGCCTCGTTTATTCTGTTCCCATCATCATAATATTATCATCATTATTCCTAAGAAAGATTCATTTGCTGCTCTGTTTCTTCTGCTTTATATGCTTGTTTAAAAAAAAACTAAACACTTTTTTCGCCTGTTATCATCATTTACATTACATTAGCCCGTCTTTTTACCATATTAAAAACCCTCGACAAAGTCATAAAAAATACGTTCAGGAAAAGGCGAAGATTGCGGCAGCAGCAGCATGCACGATGAAGAACAAAAAAAAACTCTTTAAAAAAGATTGGTAATGTAAATGCCCTTTTATATAAAATATAATTTTTTTCCAAGGAAGCATCAACACACCGCCATCATCATGAAATATAGAGAAGAAGCAACAATTTGACTGAGGAGTTTTTACTTTTTTCACTCACTCGGTTTCTGTATATAATCGCAAGTATGTATGTATGTATATGTCTTTTGTTAATAGTAGTCAGTCTGTTCACATCACCACAACAGATTTTAGATTCAGATCTGACTATGTTGATGACGGTCGTGGATAGATAGTGGTTTCGTTGGTTTGCTTTAGCTTTGCAAGGATGATGATGATGATGATACAGAGAGGCAGATGGAGGAGATGATAATGATGATACGGATACTTGACGGTAATTTCACCCTCTTTTTAGCCTCCTTAATCCCCTTCTCTCTCTCTATCTCAAGATTTTCTTGCTTGAAACATAGACACACATGCATGCAGGCACGCAACACTCTATCCAGCTTTTGAGGGTTTTTTTCTTCTTCCTTTAAAAAATTATCCTTCCTCCCACAACAACTGCTATCAATAACACACTCTACTTGTTTGAATCTTCATAGGAACGACGGAAGTTTAACGTAAATATATTTTTTTAAATTTTAGATGTTTAAAACTACATGCATCTATTTTGTAGTTTATTTAGTAAGGAAAGAGCAAAACACTTTGAACAAAAAATCCAAAGGACAACTTTACTCCTGTTTTTTTCGGATGATAGCAATAATGGAAGAAGTAATACGATACTATAATAATATGTTCCTAGGTAGATATACATCTATTTACTTAATAATAAGTATGTGTACCAAAAAAAGAGGATATCAACAGCAATTTTCCGTGTTTCCAAGTTCATATCAAATATCACTGTGCTCAGTCCGCTGTTACTTGATAATTTTCATTGTGTTCATTTTGCTTAATGTCTGGCTATTTTTTATGTGTAAGCACAGAGTAGTAGTAGTAGTAGTAATAATATCGTTATTAATATTTGTAAGGCTTCATCAAAATCCAAATGATAATGGTGATCATCATCATCATACACGTTACGAGTTCTTGTCACCACAATGTACTACTTTTATTCAGAGTGTCATGAACCCACCAACATAATATGAAATATTAGCACTGGAAATGCCTTCCTGGAAATGGAACGATTTTACTTTGAAGACAGAGAGAGAGAGAGTCTATTTAGACAAAAAGCACTTCAGTTTGTTCTACGTTGCTTCAATTATCTTTTCTGGATGTGTAAGCATAACATATTATATGGGTTAAACCACACCGCCTTAATGAGTCCAATATACGTAGCTTGATTAGAATATTATTTTATTGTAAATATTTAAACAGGCTATCGTCATATCAATTCAACACAGTGTCACACACTAGCANCTGGATGTGTAAGCATAACATATTATATGGGTTAAACCACACCGCCTTAATGAGTCCAATATACGTAGCTTGATTAGAATATTATTTTATTGTAAATATTTAAACAGGCTATCGTCATATCAATTCAACACAGTGTCACACACTAGCAGTAGCAGTAGTATTATTCCAATATAAGATTTACCTACAAAGTACAGTGGTTTGGTTGGCTATAGCCTAATTCCGGTGTTGGCTGGTAGTCGTTCCTGAGAAAATCACTTTTTTATTATAAGTTGGTGTACTGATGCGCTTAATCATTTTATGCATTTCATATCAGCTTCTTTTGTACTGATTTAAAGCTTCATTGCAACTTGCACACTTCAAAAGTCTTCAATAAATTCTCTCTTCAGTGTTATGGTCGTACGAGAATCATTTTCTGGAACGAAATTGACGGGTTGAAGAAATTTAAAAAAAAAGAAGACTATGTAAACACTTTTGTGTTGGCTTGTGAGTGTAAAAAAAATAATCCTAAAAGCCTTTGCATAAAGTCTCCAAAAACACACTGTTCCTTCCCATTTCTAGTTTCATTACAATCATCACAACCGCAGCACACTACTATCACCGGTAGAAATATTAATAGCAAATGGCAGAAAAAGTACAAATATTTTTTTTTTGGTTATACGATGGTATTAATAATAAGCAAGTATGTATTAAGTTGACTGACTGTGTGAGAAAACACACACTCACAGAAAATCACATGCACGAGAAAAACACGGAGCTGCACAGAAAGAGTGTTTCTCACTCGTCGCCCAGCGAACCAAAACTGACGGTGATGGCTGAGCTGAAGCCAAGTCAGAGTGGAATGAGAAAAAGAAATACCTACTGCAAAGCTACTACTACTACCTATGTATCTCCCTTTCAAATGTGAATATAGTTTTATGTAGTTGAAATACCACACTTCACACTGCTGCTGCTACTACTACTTCTACTGCCTTCGTGTTGTGACTGATTCTCTGTTTGTGAGAAGCAGCAGTGCTGTGCAAGAAGAAGTTTTGTGAGGAGCAGAAGAGAATTTTTACGTGTGGGCAATGAAATACATGCCAGTTTTCTGCTGTAAACTTGAACGAACTTTAGAGAGTTTGGTTTTTCTTTGGCTATATCAATGCAAAGTAGTAGTGCAAGCGAGGAAGAAGGAAAACGCTATCATGTTGGATATTTTTCTTTACTATATATTCAGCAGCAGTGCAATAGAGTGGTGGTGTGTTTGTAGTGAGAAAAAAAATTGGATAGACAGGAGGACGACTTTATGACGATCATGATGAAGAAAAAAAAAGACGACGACTTGGACTACTAGGAGAACGACTAGGAATGAACGAGATGATGATCACGATGATGATGATGATGATTGTGCCTGAAGCAAAGTTAAGCTTCTGTCTGTCGCTTGCTTGCTCTTCTATTCTATTCTTTTTTTTGGTTGCATGTAACGTTTTTGTATGTAATAGTCTACTGTGTGGCAGTAGTAGGAGAATTAGAATTGTACCTTTACAATTTTTTTTCTTGAAACTTTAAATCTAAAATCCATAATAAGGATTTTGACTATGTGTGCACTGCACACTTTTGTAGTATGTGTAAATTTAGGATTTTTGCTGGCTTTTTTCATCTTCGTCTTCTCTTTTCTACACAACTTGAATACTGAAAAATAGCTACTTTTGTGTTTAGTAAGTTATCAGTTGAAAATGACAAGTGATGCAGAGGTTAGATATGCATATATGTATGCCTGTTTGTACGGATACGTCTTGGGTGTATATTATTAGTTTTTATTCTGGTGTTTCATAGACCGAAATATAAAAAAAGAAATCTGTTCATTTCTTCTTGTCATAAAAATGTGCGTTCCTATCTATCATCTATCCATCTGTGTAAAAATATATATACGTAAATAAATACATACATAACGTACCCGCGTGTAAATAAAAAAAATAATAATACCTTAAACTTTGTATGTGTCTCCCTCATTTCTATCCAGCTCACTTGTTATTATTCTTTTTGCGATGAGCTTGCTTAACTTTATTGCTCTTCTTATTTCTTCTAGTACCATCACCAACACCACAGCTACTCGTTGTCATTTATTTGACTGAAGTAGACGAGTTTTTTTTAAAGCAGAAAAGACAAAAACGGTAGTTGCAGAGATTTCGTGTGTGTGTGTGTGTTTATCCATCTACAAGGTATGTTTGTGGTGGTATAAAAACTAATTTAAAGATTCCATTCACGGTTCATCAAATCAGAGTCAAGCCAAGTATAAAAATGTCGCTTTTTTACACTACCGCCGATTTTCTCCGTCCCAAGGAAAAAAAAGTGACATAATCAAAAAAGGGTTTTTTTCTCTTCTTCTTCTTCTTCTCTCAAGCAGTACCGGCAACAGACAGAGCATGATGTGAATTTGAGCATTATTTCATATTATTATATAGAGCTGCTGCTGTCTCTCCTCTATCATTCTATCTCTTTGCTTGCTGTTGTCCCTTGCGTATTATGTCGGGAAGTAGTTGGCTGGCATTATTACCATTATCATTGCATTGCTATTCCTGTAGTAGTTGAAACGAGCTTGAAGCAGCAGCAATAGCACCAGTCAACTGACAAAGTTACACACCGTCACATCATAACAATGCTATTACCACTTTACCATATTCGAAATACACAATTTTTTTCCTCCTTTTCTTCCACTCTGTACTTCATCATAGCAACAACTCAGCTAAATGTACTTGAGCTGGTGAGTAACAAGAGTCAAGACAACAACAAGAAGTATAACACACACAGAAAAACAAGTTAAAACTCACATGGCATCTACTAGCAAAAGAATGATGAAGATGACGGTCATCATCATCACATCACCAACCAAACCAAAACCACTACTACCTTACCACATAATATGAATATTACCAGTGTACAAACACATTCACTCTGTGAAGAAAAGTAAAAGTAACGAAAATCCATTTTTTTCTCAAGGTATGTATCAATCTGTGTGCATGTTCTTTATTGTTAGCAGTCTGTTTGTTTATACGAGAAGGAGACGGGGTCGCTCGCTCGACGTGGATTCTGATATTGTTTTTTATTTAAAAAATAAAGAACACAAAAAATACATGCACGAAAAGAGTCTCTTCTTTTTTTCTGTATTTATTCCCTTTCTCTTTAACAAAAGTACAAAAAAAATTCTCATCGTCGTAATTTTTCTTTCTTACCCTTTCTCTCTCTCTCTCTATCTCTCTCACTCCCTCTTCTTCTTTTAAATGAAAAAGTCGAAACTTTTTAAGCACAAGTTTACACTGTCAAATAGAAGGGAAAAGAAGAAAAATAAATAAATTTAGGAAGAAAACTGCTTAAAATGTACTACCTCAGCTCTTACACTTGGTTGGTTGAAAAAAGTTGTTGTTTGTAGCAGCAGCATGCCAGCAGTTGTAACAATGAGCATACAAGTTTATTTTAGATGGACAGATATATAAGTACATATATATGCCGTGTACTTTTTTTACTTTACTGTATTCTCTTTTATGCCAATTCTTTTTTTCGCTAGGTTTTTTACTTGATAATACAATATTATGAACTGAAAAAATACTCTTCCACTTTGTTCACCGTCAAGATGATGATGATGATAATCATCATCATGAACTGTGAGTAGTACTCTGTTGACTTGTCTGTCCGTCATTTAAACATCTAAACAACGTGCAGGTCTGCCTAGCATTTTAAATTTTTTTTCAGTTTCCCCCACTCCCTCTCGTTCTCTGAATACGCATTACTTTTACATTTTTTTTTATAAAAAAGCCTACCGTAGGAAGTATACCATGCAATACAAAAGTGCATAACCATTTATTTCTGCTCATTCCTGATGAGCCATGATGACAATAGAAATAAGACAGTCTTTGGCTTCCTTATTTTAAAGATAAACCACCACCAAAACATAAAAATGAGAAGCCAGCCAGAAGAGTGAAGCTACTTTAGTTTTCCTTTCATACTTACCTAACCTTCCAACTTGTATTTTCACTTTCCAAAAAAATTGACAGTAAGTTAGTTACTTACACCACCACCGTCATCGCACAAAAAAAATTCACTGAAGATGACGACGATGACCATGGTTTTTTTGGCTCACAAGTGCTTCAGCACATTAACGTTTTCTATTCCATTTCCTTTCTCCATACAACCGAGACTGTGGTAGTGGCAACAATTTTTTATGTTCACTTCTCTCCTCTTTATTTTTTCTCCATCCGCACCAACAACTTGAGCATGCTACGTATAACAAACGAGATTGAAAGCAAGAAGACATTTACAGAGCAAGGCCAGTGAGACACTTCTCATTATTCCTCTCTCACATTCCCATTTCATTTTTACAGATGAACTCTTATTTCTTCCTGTAAAAAAATAGAGTGAGTGAACTGACTTTGTTTTGTTTGTTTGCGTAGCGGTTTGTCAGTGTTTTTGAGAGAGTTTGGAGGGAAAGAGAATGAGCAAAGAGCACACACTACTACAATTGCCATCACTACTACCACCAGTTGGAAAAGTTCAAGAATAGATTATTAAGTTTCCTCGCCAATATCACTGCCATCACCGACATCACAATGCAGAGTACATGTAATGAAATATGAAACATGGAAACATTGCAGTGCCACTATAACCATGACCATTGTATGCTATATACACTTAAGTTGGAAGTGGAATCTCTTTTCCTTCAATTTTTTTCTCTGCTTTCTTCTTCATAAGTTTTTAAATATTTTTTTTCCATTTAAAAGCAACAACCCTCTGCATTGGTCGTCAGAACAGTTGTGTTGGGGTATGTAATTGCATTTTCCTGTTTTTCAGAACATATTATTGGCTGCGAGTATGATCTTTTTTTCACAGTGGTAATACCAACGTGTAACATCATGTAACTGACGAGCTGTCTTCAATTGCTTTCGGAATTGCACTCCCCTTACAACAGTCGTCTATACCAAAAAAGTTCTCGGTGCATTTCGTTTAAAACTCAGAAATACATGCTAGAGTTCTTGTTATTAGTATTTTGGAGGTTGACGACGATGAGGGTCAACTGGATGCAATATATGCTACCTCGTACGCAGAAACTAATAATATTTTATCTGTTGAAGTGGTTCTGCAGAAAAAAATGTATTGGTTTTTTTACTTTCTTTAAAAAATGCGCTAAATATTGAATATTGAAAACTGATATCTCTACATTGTCCAAAAATGTGACAATGGGTCTCTACCCATCTCTACTTTTACCAATGATATTATCCTTTTCTGTTTTCGCTTGTGTATGAACATCACCTATCTTCCCCTCCATTCACACTCTACTCATCTTCTGGAGTATGCATTGTTCACAGAATAATCTCAAGGCTTGGAAAGGAATTATTGGTTCACAAAGTTTTACAAGGACTATTTTTCGACGACGTTACGGTCTTTAAAAAGTTCAATATTATGCAAAGTCGCCGAGCAACATAGGTCAAAAGGTCAACTGTACATCTGATGTAACTATGAACAATATTTCAGTGAAAAAAAGTAGACAACAGTTATGCAAAGTTTACACATCCGTATGTCTATTTTAATTGAATCCATACCGATAAAAGCCTCTACTAGAAAATTGCACTTGTAATTTTTGGACGTACCTTAGAAAGAAGTTAAGCACAGAGCTAGCTGCCAAGCATATTATTCCTGTTGTGGCTGGGTTCCACTTTGGCTTTGGTTTGTTGATCCTTCTGCTGCTGGTGGTTGGAATTATTTGTATGCATGCAGATTCCATACACTGTAAAAGAAAAAAAATAAAGCACGTTAAGATGGTGCTGGTTGGTGCTGCTAGCTTTCATGGTACTTGCATTCACTCACATTTTTAATGGAAACCAATCCCATGAAGGTGTATAAAGAAAAAAAAATGGAAGGAATTTTTGAGAAAGAAAAGTTGAAAAAGGTACTATGCGCTCACGTACTACTTACACATCGCATAATAGCATATATATGAATGCGAATGCCGTTCCAGAAAACGAAAAAATGTGAGTAAATTCTTGGCTTATTTCTCCACTGGATTGCACTGGTGCAGTAACTCTGTCTGTCTGTCTTTCTTTATTTCTCTCCCGCGGGCTCACTCCTACACAACGACAGTTACCCAAGAGACATAAAGAAAGAGAGAAAGAAAGAAAGAAAAGAAAAGAAGAATTGTACTAGATATTTTTGTGCTCTCATATTTTCAGAGACTTTGCACAATATTAGTCTACCTACCCACACGTTTTTTTGTAATATTTTTTTTTCTAGAAAATCCCTTCATTTCATTTTCATAGTGATGATTGTAAATGCAGAAAATTGCTTTCCAAATGATAAAAAATGTACATTTAAATCTATTCATTCTAAAATCTAGGTAAATGGTAGTACCTATGCTAGATACCTTGTAAAATTATATCCATTTGTCTATCCGTTTAACCATTTTTCAAGCTGAAGAAACGAAGTAGAAACGTGCGTATATATAAAAACAAAATAGCGTACGCCCATGGTCTGCTGCTGCTGTTTTGTTATAAATTAAGTGCAAACTTGGGTAAACCGTATGTTTGTATATTTTATGTGGTCATCTCATAAATAATTTTGCAGCTCTACTGCTACTACTACTACGTGCCTATGCGTTCCTACATGTTGCTGGTGCTGCTGTGTGTGGTCTCACTTTTTCCATGGTAGAAACCTGATAATATGGAGGTAGCAAATGGAAAGAAACGTAACTCTCCCAAAAAAAAATTTTTTTATCCATTCGCGACATGCAACTTGTGGCACAGGAAAAACATAAATATATAATGCCAAAATGGCTATAGAAAACGTAAACTGTAACCTTGCGTAAGTAAGTATAGTACATGAGCCTACATGCATAATTCTGATATCACATATTTTCCTGGTGAACACAACATGCATAAAATATAGCATGATTGTTGTGGTGAGAAGTTTAACTAGAGCTGGTTTGTTTTTTTATACCTGTTGTCATTACCACTCATTTAGATTATAACTGTGTATAATATTTCACACCAACACCGTCCTTCCGGCTGAATATTAATACTACTAGTTAACCTAATGATAAATGCACCACATTATCCGATGAAAACGGTGTGCTAGAAAAGAAAGAAAGAATGTTGTTTTTGTCTGGAGTATATATGTGTATGTACTTTACATAAATATTTTGTGGCAAACCTTACATCTCCGGTGTAGATAAAATAACTTTTTGCGTGAATGGAAAACAGCCAGGAATTATTGTAAAGTAAGTACCACCATAAAATAAAATGCAATATCCCGCTACTAATTCGGATGGAGTAATAACTTATTTACTTTTTTTCCTTTTAAAATCCAGAAAAGTGACAAACGAGAAAACCCAGGAAAAGTTGCCTCTCTCTCAAAACATTAACTAATCTGCGCATTTTTTTTCTTTCTTTCTTTCTAAAGCAAACACTTGTCATAACAGTAATAACATGCACTTTCACTTTTGTATATTCTTCTAAAACTTACAAATAAGCTGTTTTCACACAAACAACAACAGTTAAGCCAGCCACCAGACATTCTTTAGTTTAGATTACAAACTCATAAAACTATCATCATCGTCATCAACACCATCTTTTTCTTCTTTTCCAGTTTTCCATACCAAAAGTTCACATACTTGCGTGAGTATGAACAGTACACAGTGTGACGATGGTGGTGGTGGAATGGTGAGGATGATGATGATGATGACGGTAGTATAACAGGAAGAGAACATAAAGCATCCAGGAAACCTGTCAACAGCTCCAGTAAAAACTTCTCTGTCAGTTGGGAGTAGTATGAACTGAGCTAGTGGTAGTAGTAGTAGTAGTAGACACGTACCTATACATTCATACGAAGAGGAGATGGATACATGAATGTTTTAGCAGCAGCAGCAGCAGACTGAAAAGTTCTCACATTATTATTTTGACAGGAGAGGAAAGTGAGAGAAAGAGAGGGAGAAAGAGATGCAGACAAAGAAGAAAGAAACCATAAGCACATGTTTTTCTGCCTTGGTAGCTTTGCAAAACATGTTAGCACAAAAGCATGTACGTTTATCATTCTTCTTGGCTGGCGGTGGTGGTGGTGGTGGTGCTGCTGCTACTATTACTGCTACTTACTACTCCAGCTCTAACAAGTAGTAATAGAAGTGCCCTTTATTCTCGCTTTAGATTAGATAGAAGCAGAAGAAGAAAAAAAAACACAAAAAGCAGAAGAAAGGAAAGTGAGAAAAATAGACTAACAAACATTCATAGAACAGAGGAGCCAGCCAGCACAACAGGCTACCGTTCTATTGTACAATTTCTAACAGATACGGTAAATAAATATGGGTGTATTGTGCTATTTTTTTTTCGTTTCCTTGTTTTCCCCCCATTTTTTTGCCACTCTCTGTCATCACCACCACCGCCAACTTACTACTACCATCAAAACATTTTTTTTTGCAATGCATGCTGCTTTTCTCATGTATGATGATGTACAATTGCTATCACGCAGTAGTGGTGGTAGAGAGAGATGTAGTGAAAGGCTAGTAAATTCTGTCTATTTTTTGGAATAAAAAAATTGAAAATGTTTCCTCTTCTTCTTTCTTCTGTAAAACAGCAGTGTGTGTATGTGTACATACGTTTACTGTTATTATTATTATTATTATCGTTTCATTTTAACTGTACTCTAGCAGCACGGTTCCATGCTTGCTTCTTTAAGTTAGCTGGAGAAAAACACTGACATTCCTGGAGGACTGTGAAGAATAAGAAGAAGAAACAAATTTATCTACAAAAGTAGGAAAAGTGTGCTAGATGCCTGGTTCTTTTATAGATATTTTTTTTGCAAAAAAAGTACATACACATATAAAAGGAGAATAAAAAAAGCGGAGGAGCGACGACGAAGACGGCGGCGGCAAATGGAGAAAAAAGGAAGTAAGAAAGAATGGAAAAGAAGGAGGGTTAGGAAAGAAAGAAAGAAAGTGAAAGAAAAGAAAAAAGACTGTGTTTTGCCCTTTGATCTTGATCATTTTGGCAAAAAAATGCTTACTGAGCTGTTTTAATGTAGCCATTTAAAAGTCTGCTTCTTCTTCATTTTCTCAAGAATACATGTCTATGGCGGGGCAAAATGTTAGGTAAGAGGAGATGTACAAACAACGTAATAAAATTGAGAAAATAACAAAAAGGGAAACACAAACATAGAAACACACACACACACACACGAGTCATCATGATGAACACTGCAGATACTGTACATATTATAGTGAATATGTTTATGCGTACTTTGTTGTTTCATTCTGCTCTCTTTTATCAGCAGCAGCATCTTCATTCCAAGAAAACATTTCTTAGATGTGAACATTACGCGGTGTAGAGACTTAGCACTTGCATCGTGATGATGATGATCAGTGTACAGTAAAATGGTGTATTTCTCTTTTAAAAAACATTTGTCCCCGTCTATTTCCTATTGTAATGTTCCAGTAATGTAATACGTAGAGACTACTTATTATGCTAAACAAAGCTACTACTTCTACCACCACCACATCAACAACTGTACTGAAATTTAGGGGGGCCTATGTATCTGATGCTGAAACTTGTCTACTACTTGTTGTACGTTTCTAACGTCTGTACAAAGTTATTTCATCAACAAGATAATATGAAGTGTCATGGAAATGTGTCGGATAAAAAAAAAGTTTTTCCTCCTTTTTTTCTTTTCTTCATACTGTAATTGTTGTTGTTGTTGTCTTTTCATCGTGCAAACCGAAAACGCAAAAAAAAACTTGTTTTTGGATTACGACACTAGTAGTGTTTGCAGGGCCATGGTGAAATGACTACTTTAATATTGTCCATGTAAAAAAATATATATACTGTTAGTTGTAACGACTACAGACTTTGTTACAACTATACTTCAGAATAATAATAAAAATAATATTTAATAGAATATAATTTTTTTTGTTTGGCAAATAAAAGAAATATGTAGTACTTCGTCCAACTTATTGGCTGTCCGATGACGAGAGGAATATAAAAAAACAAGGAGTGAATACACAAGTTGGAGCGGTACATTTTGACCAAGGGACCAAAGAAAAAAAAACACTCAACTCAAAGGGAGAGCTCAGACAGGAGAAGTACATGTACTTTTTTCAATAGTAATAGTAGTAGTACTGCTACCTAAATAAATGAATGAATGAATGTGTGAAGAATTGATATACCAAGAAAAAAAATAATGCGCATTCAACTTACTTTACTATCGTATACCTAAATAAATCAATACAAATATATCTATCATGCCATATTCCTTTGCGATCGCGATCACGATGACATTCAGGCTAGTAGAGTAACAAACAAACAACAAAAGAAAAACAACGGCAATAATACTAGTGACTACAGTAGTCGTGGCAGTGGTGATGCTAGTAGCAGTCACATGCTTTCACTCTTCTTTTTTTTGTTTGCGCAGAGGGAGTAAAAACAGAGTTTTTTCTTGTTTTTTTTCTCTTCTCTTCTTCTTTTTTTTCTGAGCAACCAGAAAACTACTAACTTGGCTGTATTTACAAATAAAGTTATAGCGAACCCGACATGACTCACAAATGTGCGAAGGAGAGATGAAAAAGAGAAACAAAGTAGACTTTTTTTCCTTCTTCTTCTTCTTCTTCTTCTTCAAAACGTCTTGTTCATTTCCAAGGAAAATATCAGAGAAATATATGATTACGTCCTTTGGCGCATCAAATATGGAAAAAGATCGGGGTAGTAGTTGGGAGTATAGGGGAAAATGGGTACTGTGTGAGGACTACCATGTAGTAGGAGATAAAATCAGCAAATGTATCTTTCTTCTGTATTATTTTTCTAGCAGACATCTTTATCACAGTTTTCCTTTATTTGTGTGTGTGTGTGTGTGTAGTGTATGATGAAAATTACTGAACAAAGACAGCAAAAAAATGTAGGTGGGTATCAATGTTTCTCCTCCTCCACCTCCTCCTATTTTATTCGTCTCTATTTCTTTCTCTTCTTCTCTCTTGAGAACGGCACTCTTTTGGACGACGATGACGACAGCAGCAGAGAAAGAGTTCAAATAAAAAGGGAAACAGTGATGAAGCAGTGGAAAATAGGAAAAGGAAATATTTGTGGATGATCTAAAACTCTAAAGTGGATAAATGTTTATTATGCAGTCATGTAGTTGTCGCTCTATTTTCTCCCCTACACACAACTTCTTTACTGACATTTGTTGCGGTTGAAATGAAAGAAGTGAAGTCAGATGAGATAGCAGTGGAATGACAGAAAGAGGAGAATGTATCAAGGGATCCAAACAAGGGATCCGATCAACCAAAGATCATCATCAGGATTATATGCTGTAAATGTAACTTTGATGTAGTACTACTCGATGTACTACTTGCATACTTGATTCCTGGGAATTTTTTTTTTTGGTGGAAGGGTGTTACAAAAATGATAAAAAAGGGCCTGCTGTTGATAACGGAGTCAATTTAACATTAGAATGACATCAGGCATCTTCATCATTTTGATCCGTGGCCCCTTAACATTTTATTTTCCATTATCGCATCCGTCCATAATCATCATCAACATCGCCATTTCAGGCACCATATCTTGTTCTTCTGTTTCCATCTGCTTCTTTACAGATTCACACCACTTTTACTATTGCTGCTGTTGCTGCTGCTGCTACTTTGTATGTGTTTTCAAGCTGAAAGTGGAAACGCCCAATAAAAGACGAAGATGAAGACAGCGACATAATATCGTTGTATTCAACTCCACTGATTGTGAGTAAAAAAGGGCAACAAGAAGAAGAGAAGAAAAAAATGAAGCTAGTGATGCTGATAGTTTGCTGCTAGCACATAATGTTTATAAGGCAATGAAATTGCTTTTTTTCTCTGTCAAGCAGAAAAATAGACATACCTTTAAAGGTGGTAGAAGCAAGAAGCAGCTTCAAAGTTAGTGAACTGTACAAAACAAAATATTTCGGTTGAGTGAAGATTTTTTTTTCTCCCTTTCTGTTTTCATGCTTGTTTGATATAGTAAAGGAAATAGTAAGCCACCTAGAGGAACATGCAGCAGAAGTGTACAGAGTATTCAAAAAGTACATCTACCACACATTCACAAATTCTCTATCTGGCATGAAAGAGCAACTACAGCAGAAGTATGAAAAAAATAATAATTGAGTTGATCGGTACAGCTTAAACTTGTTTTCTCCACAGGAATGTTTCAAAACTGTCTGTTTGCCAGGTTTGGAATGTTTGGAGTGCAAGGGCACGTTCATAAGTTCACTTTTTTTAAAAACATTGTCGTTTGTAGCTGCATGGATATCTGCAGTACGAACATAAATATTTATAAGAGATGATTACTGTTTCCGTGAAACTAAGCATTTTAAGCAGTTTTTTAATACATAAATGAGTAGTAAGGAAGGACACGTAAGTTCAAGGGAAATATTGTCATTAAAAAGATAATAATAATGATATTTTCGTTGAAACAATTATGGAAATGGGAAAGAACTAATAAAGGGAAAATAAAACTTTTTAAAAGATTACAGCGAATGGTGTTAAAATATAAACGATTTTTTTACTATTT
>JAHZMZ010002603.1:0-17183 GCA_027743805.1 Lepidocyrtoides sp. E14 | reverse complement strand
GCCGAAGTATGCAGCGTAATGCCCTTTTTAATCATTCTTCTACCTCTTCTTGTTGTTGTGTTTGCTGGTGGTCTTGGTCCTTCCTTTTTGCTTTTCAAGCCAATTTTGCAAAAGTAAGGGTTGCCGCATGCGTATGATATATATTTTACCTGACTGCTCTTTTATCAACAGCATATATCATTTTTATCGCTGTCTTTGTCAAAAAATTATATTATGTCGGTACTAACATCAATTCTGTTCTAATGGTTTTATATTAACTTTTTTTGCCAGAACGGCAATCGTATTCAATCAAAGCATAAAGTAATTTGTATAGCAGCAGCACGATTTCATAGAGGAGCAAGCAGAAGGAGTATATTGACGCAAAGGAAGAGGGTGTAGAAGAATAAAGCATAAAAAAAAGAAAGGAAGCCAGGAATATATTCTCTCGAAAATTCATTTTTATGCTGTTATTAACGTTAACGCCTTATTCTCTTCCCATTCTACACTCTACGCCAAACTGCGCTTTTGTGTTGTTTACAGTTTGGAGTTGATTATATGATTATGATGATGATGATTAGGCTTAATGAAGCTTTTCATGATGTTGTTGCAAATGTCTTTAGGCGTAATAACGCACAAACTATAATAACATTATAACTGTTTGCTGGCTGCTTTGCTGATGTGGTCTTGTCTGCATTGTATGTAAAAAAAATGGTAGAGAAGTAAAGTGCACGTCACCTGCCTGGTACTGTGCCATCATTGAAAATCAAATCATGATAAACAGGACAGACCAATATATTAACAACACAGGCGAGGAGGTAACAAGTAATGCAAACATGAAGCCTTTTAGTCTTCGTTGTTTTTCGCCTTCATACATAATGGAACTTTGGTCTGGTCCGGAAATCAGATACAATTTATTTGCATTACTAAATGCATTAGCATTAGGTTCGGGCGTTGCTCTGTCGCTGAAGGCATAATAATAATATGAATGTGCCTTGAAGAAATAATGCCCCCGTTCCTTCAGCCTAAACAAAGGCTTTTCGGTAGACTTGAGTGGAAAGGTTGCTGCAGCAAGGCTTTATCAAATCGAAAAAAAAAATAAATCTGAGAAACAGGAAATATACAACTCACGACTTTGTGTCGCTTACGTAGGACAAAAACGTATATTTTACCGTTTAGGACAAGACAGCTAGGTGGTATTTCGAAAATTCAAAATATGCTAGAGATTATACGTTTACAGCCATATCTGCTATTGCCTATACGGTCTATTACGACGACAGACAGACAGAGAGACAGGACAGAAACTGAATAAACTTGATTTTCAGTCCAATTAATAAGAAGCCACATCATGGAAATGCATACCTGGGTAGGCATGTAAAAAGTAAAAGCGTAATAATAGCATTAGGTAATTTCATGTTTTTGCATGGAATAAACGTGCCAAACTTGAACCAATACCAATGAAGATGTTAAAAATAAAGAAAATACTGAGTTTATGATGTAACATTTTATATGGTTTCCTAAGAGTGGCCATAGTCTCACGCAAAACTTTTTTCTCTGAGCATAATATGCACGTTTCTGCTGGTAGCAGTGTATTAAACCCTATCTGAGTTGAGTCGATTCTCCAAGTTTTTAGTTTAGGTAGTTTACTAAAGGAATATAAAAGGCTACTACTACTATCAGTGCATTTGCCTGGCACGGAAGCTTTATTATTGTTTGCTGCATCCGCTTTGATTTGATTTCCTAACGAAGATAGCAACACTGTTCCTTCCTTGCTTCTTTGACAAAAAAGTGTGAACAACAGTGGTAGTATAAAAATATACAACTGGCAAGCATGAATAGAAAATGTGAGGAACAATACGATGCCACCAACCAACATGGCACCTTTTTCACGCTGCTTCTTCCCTGAAGAAAATACGGGAACTTTGTCAGCTGCAAGAAATGTGCTTTAGTTTTTTCCTACAGTTTCCCTCTGAAAGCTGACCCGTATCGTATCACGACGGTGGTGTTGCGATTATAGTCTATGAAAAACCATTTTAATTAGAAAAGCCCTCTAAAAGAATCAAAAGACGCTAATCGCATATAACATTTTCTGTGGAGATAATGATAAGAGTATATGCTTTGCACGCAGGCATGCAAGCATGCATAACACGCATGAAAGACATGTAAGGACAAATATTTTTATAACAGAAGGCTGATAGGAGAAAATTGTGTAAAGCTATTAATGGAAAATCCCCAGTGATTTAGTGGAGAGAATGCAAAGTCGTCACACTGCGAGAGAGTCTCGCTAAATATGTGACAAAAAGACAATAAAAGTGTTGGAAAATAGACAAAGTGGAGTTTTATCTCTTTGCTGAAAACATTGAGCATACAGCGCAACACAATATTGCAGGAAAATGTTCATCAAGATAGTTCCATATTCCATAGTTAGATTTGCCATGATGATGTCAATGAAATATTTATTACAGGTTTTGCCTAATAACCCTTCTGCTCGACGAGCCTTTGTTTCATCTGGTGGACTGCGAAAGGTTCAAGAGCTGATTGCAAGCGATGCGACAGCAGAGGATGCTCTACTTAGAGAACACGTTATGCTGTAACAAAATGAAAAAAAAATATATGCTTTTCTCTTAAAATACTAGAAAACTGCTGAGCTTTTATAATAATAATCAGCCTTCCAGCAGAGACGCATAGATTCGCATTTTAGTTAATTTAATCCTCTAACATTTTACAGTATTAATGCTTGCTTTCCTCCGGACATTATCAACTACTTTTCACCGGATTACCCACAAACGCTTCTGGATCGTGTGGAACAGTTCAAACCAGCTCTGAATATTGACCCTTCCATGTGGACGGATCGACTTTTCTCTGATACGAAAATACCCTCGGAAATAAAAGAGGAGATTATGGCGCTACAAAAAGCATTGAAAGGAAATGCCAATCAGGCACAAGAGATTGCTCCACCAGTGGCACCTACAGTCACTCAGATAGAAAATGTCAGTGGTAAAGTAAAGCAATCCAGTATTACTGGTAGTGGAATTGGAGAAAAAAAGAAATCTCTGCAACAGTGACATTATTACTGGCAACAAATTATTGTAGGAAATGACAAACGGATCGTCTTCAGTTTTAGACGTGCTGCGATAAAAATCACAAACTTTATTTCTCGTAATATATTATTAATAATATTCCTTTGTAAAATCAGTTTTTCATGGTTGAAATCATATTTATGCTTCTAATGAATACATAGTACATTATTACATTTAGCGAAAAAAAACAGCAAAAGTATAATATAATAAAATTATCTACACATAAATTATGTACGTACACATGCAATTAAGAGATAATGACGATAATAGTACCAGCTAAATGCTTAAATTTAATAAATTTAATAAAGGCAAGAGAGGAAGGCTATAAATATTTGGAATTTTCTTTTTCAAATTCAAAAAACAAAAAGTTCAAACAATTTGAAAACAGCAACAGCAACTGAGCATAAAATAAACTCGTGTTGATGAACCAAACTTTTCCTTTCAGTTTTGTATTTGTGTGTAATGATTTCTATATATTAGGTATTATTATCACTGAAAAATGGATTCAAACTCAAGAAGAAGCGCTTCGATCACATAATTCTGCTGCATTAGGTCCAACGCCATGTTTTTTGACTCGATCGCTGGCCACATGAGAGTTGGACCGAAAACTATTGCAAGATTAGGAATTTGCATGCGGTTAAATTCTGCATACTCGGCAACTTTGAGAAGATGCCGAAGAAGAGCTTGCAAAGTATCTCGATTCGGCTTTGCAAGATTCTTGACGATGTCACGGAATTTTGAAACTTTATCCTTCTTATGGGAATCTGGAAAATTTAATAAGACATCCTTAATTACCTACACACCGAAAAGTCCTCCATAATTATTTCTCTCGAGTTTCACTCTACTACAACTCTTACTTATTGCTTCAAAGGATTTCTCGAATAAGTCGTATGAAATTAAAGGCTCTCTCATTTCCCTAAAAAATAACTTCAAAGAACCAGCCAGAACGTGGACGTCTTCCTCCTGATAAAGGCACTGGAAATTGTTTTGATCAACCTGTTTAACGAAAATAGCGAACAAAAACAAGATTAAAAAATCTTTTATTTTGAAGGCAAAGGACTTGGGTAGAAGGAATTGGGTAAAGCTAGAGAAAAAAGCTATTTATACGACGACCGACACATATTTCCATGCATATATAAACAGACAAACTGTTTAAAGGGCGTCTCAAGGACTCTCAGCAAACAATGCATAGAAAATCTACTTCAGCATGTTTAAATAAATAAATTTGCACTAGAGAAAAATTTCGTTAAGCCTGTGTCTAGTGAAGTGAATCACAAACCTGCAGTCTTATCTTCTGAACCTGGCTCAAATTCCCAGATGCACGATAAATTCCATCGGTTTTCAGATTCTCGTCTTTTTGCTCGATAGCCAATATGCATTCTTCCACGAAAAGTGGTACAGTCCGCTTTTCCAACAAACACAGCTTTTCCAGTGAGCATCCAAACACGGGTTCATCTGATCACACACGAGAAAAACAGAGAAGAGTGAACTAGTGAACATATTTATTAGTGCACTTCTCTCTCACTCTCATACAATTACGATATGCAATTTCTGCAGCAAACCAAGCCTCTTCCCATCTTGTGCAAAAACTATCTTGAGAGACTTTGTTAGACCAAGTTTTCCTCAAAATATCTTTCGCTTGAAAGAAAGATGAAGAAGAAAAACTCTTAAGTGCAGTGTAGGGACTAAATATTTCTCATGCTAATCAAATATTTCTTTAAAAAAAAAAAGATTTCATTTCATTGTGCTCTTGCTCCACTCTGCTGCTGGTCTCGTCATCTCCTTTCGCAAAAATCCGTACATATGCGCTTTCTTCACTCATACTCACAAAAAGAATATAAAGCAATAAGTTACTAACCCTTGTAAATTCCTTTCTTCACTAATGATTCCCTTGGAGGTCTCCTACTAAAAAACTTTTTCAAGTTGGCGGTAATTTTTTTCCTGTCGGCTCCCATGTCATCTGCTGAAGTTATTTTTACTGTTTATGGAAAAGTTAAACAAAAAATGTATTACAGATCTTCCAATCTTTCACTACCCATCCACCACAGTCCACAGCTTTGTATCACAAAGAAACAATAGGAAATCACAATGGGGGGCTGCCAATACTGTAGCTTTTTAGCAGAGTAATCATCTACTGGGAATTCAACTTTTTTGGTTGAACAAGAAAGTAACTTGTAGCGTGAACTATCCTATTGGTATAGTCACAGCACAAGAAATGAAATTGAATGACTTACTTTTGGTAGACTTATTCCGATAAAGCCTTGAAGATATTTTCCGCTCCCCAATCGGAGGATCCAACAAAGTTTCTGGACATTCGGTACTTCGCAGCCTCATTGAGATGTCCACCGGCTATGTTTTGATAAATTTCAATCTAAAAATAACAAAGTCAGCGTTTGGCTTGAGTTTCGGTTGGAGGAAACGAAAAAGAAATGCAAAGCTTTATCCTTCGCTACATTTTTGTAGAGTATAACGAGTGAAACTTACGAGATAGCTTTCGGAAATTCGTTTTATCTCCTCAAACCATTCTGTAGCAATGTTTTTGTCCTCTGACTGAAACAGAATCTGAAGATCCGACCTCGCGTTGAGCTGGAATACATTTTTTCTACTCGACTTTTCCTCCGTCCATTCCACTGTCGATCCACTCAGTTCTATTTCCAATTCAGACTTACGAGCCTGCAAAGAATGAATAGATGAGCGAAATAAAATACAATTTTGCATTTACGAAATTTTGCAAAGCAAAGGAAATTGTGAACAAACACCGACTTTTTTTTTCTCTTGCATCCTCACACTAAACCTATTCATTATTGAACTTTCACTGAGCTTGTGTATTGTAAGACAAAAAAATATACTCACTACTTTGAAATCTTTTATTTTGTCTGGAAAACTGGCTAGTAAATAAGCGTAAACTTAGACTTACCGTAAATGATTTTTGATCTTTGAAGAGGCTGAGATGGGAATCTGTGAGTACAGCAAAGACAGCACCCCAGTTTTTTCTAACCTTTTTCCCACTTTCCGTAATTTTGGTACGGCCTAAAGGACCCTCTTTTATAATACTGTTAGCTTGTCCATTCAGCCAAATTGAGATATGAGCGTTATTACGTGGAAGACTGTTGGAACCGGGAAAACGGGGATCCACACTTTATATAAAAAAACATGTTTGTGATTACTATAAGTGTGAAAATTAGTTTATTCATTTTCACATTCAATTGGATTCAAATGGTCGGAATATTTTCGCTACTTACCGGTAGTCTGGCAGAAACAATGACTTTGATTTTGTGTTACGATCTATTGCATCACCCGCAGAGTGTCGTTTCTTAACTGTTCCGAAACTTAATACTTCATCAGAATTTGATGTAGAATTCGATACGTACTTAGTGGTGGCATCAGTTGGTGAACCTTTCGTCGGTTTTAAGGAATCATCCTACGAAACCAACACAAAGCAACCCCAATGTACTTTCTCCCATTTCCGCTCTTTTCATTTTCTCACATATATCAAAGACTTATCTCCTGATGGCGTTCAAAACCCTTACCTGAGCTTCTGCACCTCCAGGGGTTTGATTCTCTGGCAGAAACCAACTTGACTGTGAGCTATTCTCTTCGTAAAAATAAATCTTTCCTTGCTGATCTGTGCTGGTAAACCACTGAAATTACAAACACACATTTTTGTCGTTAATCTACCAGGTTTTTCTTTTGTAATTCAATATTTTTTATCTAACTCAAAAATGTTCCATTCTCTTTTTTCTTCTATTCAATCAATATTATCACCAAAAATGTGTACTAGTCTATTATCCTTCTTTGAACCATTACCCACTCTTGACTTGTGCTCAAATATACTAACCGTCTTATTATGTTCTTCGAGTTCACGTTTCAATCTCAGTAGATTAGAATCGGAAGCGTAGCTATTAAAGCCTGTCTCTCTGAATATTTCCTCAAGGAGCTTTGCGCTGTCGGATGAAATTTCATTTTGGCTTACTCGATTGACGCCAGAAGACATGCCCCACTTGTTCATATGACTCTTATTCGATTCCTCTACTACACACCTGTACATGGATACATGTACGTGGATAATCCTTTTTCATATAAAGTATAATATATACCTTATACTACAATGAACTCATCAGATATGCCGTACTTTATTATGTACCATTTAAATTGACAGCAAATTTCTCCTGAAAAAAAACTGACTAATGTGACACCTCAAACCCTTCTTCATTGAAACCTCAACAGCACCCAAAGAGCATCCGTAAACACTTTCTCAGGGTTACATTCGGTTCCAGGAAAAAAATTCAATCAAGAAGATGTGATACAATTAAAATGTATAGTAAATCACAGTTTCTCTCTATAAACCCTGTCTAATCCATGATTCTGATGCAACTTTAATGTCCTATCTTGTTGTCCAATTTATTTCTACTGCACGAACCAGAGCTGTTCCAGTTGATTTTCGCCAAACATACATAATCCTAATATGTATTGTGCGTGGTGAAAGGTACTTTCGTGAGGAGAGAAGAAACCAAAACCACCCATCTAGATCTGGTATCTATCATTAGTTTACATAGATAAACGGTTAGTTATACAGGCACACTGGCGTACCAACCAACACCAAAAACACAAACCAAACCAATGCCACCACCGGTGGGTTCAGTGCAGAGGTTGCAATATCTTCAGTTTATCAAGAAAGAAAACACACCCCTTTTACTTCATTTAACTTATCCTGTCATGGATGGACTACGTCGCGCAATACGTATATGGAGTTGAGCTTTTCAAATGGCTACACGGTTATATGTACATGGAGAGGTTTTTTATAATCTGAAACAAGTATGTACCCTAAACTGGCACAAATAAAATGGTACAATTTGCTCAATTAACCCTGATTGCTATTTCCTCCCCTCCCCTATTAACATTGAACAACTCTTTTCAATCTCGTCATTACACTAGCATTCCATTGCAGGCTAATAAAAAAAGCCAACGCAGCAAGTCTGTCGTTGTGATCCGAGTCAATAGTCTGTTCAGTTTTTTATACAGCTCCACAAAATCAGCGTCTCACCAACAACACGAGCAAAAAAGGCAACCACAAACTATTTTATTTCTCTCCTTCTTTGCGATAATGATAAATGACCGAATATGCGTTACCGAGTGGTGTATATTACAGTAAGGAAAATATTATTCTTATGTGTGTACGTTAGGTTGAAAAAAATACATACCACGGTTGTTGCCTTTCTGCCTTGCATACTAGCTAACTAACTTGACGCTTACTTTAACAACTAACTGACCTTTGACTGTTTGCTGTTAACAACGTTCTTCATAAGCTGTGCCACGCCTGGAAGGTCAGTCTCTGACACAGACCTCCGAAGGGAGGAAGGCACAATTGCTATAGTGGTTCGATTTCTTCGGTCAACCATTTTTCCTATTTTTTTCTGACTTACTTTACAGACAAAAACACTTTTACATACCACCGGAGAAGAGCAAAAAAGTGGTCATTTTACGCTGTACAAACTAACTTTGGCAATTCCTGTATGATAGGAACCCTATCAAATATAAAAATTTACGTCTTCTGCTAATCCATTCAAATTCTGCTCCTTGTGTTGGGCATAAAAGTAAAACAACCATATAAATTACAGGAAATTCAATTTCCTTCTATTGCGGCTTTTGTTTGCCATTGACGTATGTAATTTGCCAATAGAAAATACTCACCCAATTGGCAAGTGGTCAATCAATTTGAGTAACATGTATGATAATATGAATTGCCACCTATACTATCCATTTTCATTATTGGACAATAAAATCTACTAGGGTACACGCTTGAAATACAACCAATCGCTATCGAACACGACGAAAAATAGTGATTATTACCATTTTTGCCAAGAAAAAGCTCTCCAGAGGATCATACACACATGCTATTTTAAAAGTCGCCATGCATGTAATAGAAATAGAGACCCTAACCCTAAATTCAAATATATTTATTAGAGAAAAAATCGCATGCCTACCTATATTATAAATCGTTGTTTGAACAAATATTGCATGAAAGTAAAAATAACATTACATGACGCAGGATTATCTTTAAATAGAACACACACACAACTGCAACAAACGCCCAGTTGAAAAATGTATGCATGAATATATTGTAAAATAGGAAATCAGTAGTTTTCATCAGCTTATCTAAAAGTGACATGCATTGAATGAGCTCATGCATTTACTATACCTACCTACACGACACGACTTTATGCAATAGGGAGAGCCAAGTATTTTTTTCACAGTAAAACGCGATGTAAAGGTACCTACATAACATATAAAACACATTTTCGCAACACAAGTTGCATACTTACCTTAGCACCTGTAACTTTGTTGACATAATACAACTGTTGTATACTTTCATCCCAGCACTCTTCCCATCCTTCAGGAATGGGAATGGAAGCTGTCAAGTTGGCAAAGCTGAATTCCTCTTCTTGAGCGTTTTGGTGATGATTGGGGGAGCCCGTATCCAAATTCTCTTGAGAATCAAACACGCTACTTGAGCTACCTCCATACTGTATGCCGCTGTTATTACTACTACTGTTTTTCATATTATTTTGTTGGGGAGATTTTTCCACAGAGTTGAGTTCCTCTGTTGATAAAGCTGCCACCGACTTCCTGGAAGAGCCCACCGAAGAAGGTATTTGGAGAATGTCTGGCTTATTTGGAAATCCAGTGTTTGCATTGGTGCTGATAATGCTGCCACTTCCAATAATACTATTACGGCTACCACTAACATCCATCATTATAGAGTTGTTGATTTCTTCGTACAGATTGTCCAATGAGTTCTCTATCGATGAGCCTAACGTTGACGCTCCACTGCGTCCAAACGACGAACTAGTGGCTAGGCATTCATCACTACGCCGATTATTCGATGAACTACGTGGTGGTTTCCAGCTTGTTTTCTTTTCTTCAGCGTTATAATAAAAGTATCGGTTTTTCTCTGGGCTATAGTATTCTGCCCAATTATCAGATAGTACCCGAAGTGGCGGACCTTTAGGCACGGCGATAGGACCACCAACAAAACTACTTCCACCACTTCCACTACTACTGTTGCAATCTCCTCGATTTGATACAGTATCCAGCGATCCATCACTGCTATCTTTCGACTTCATCTGCAAATCTGTAATTGCTGGAGCCTATAACAGTCACATGGAAAATACGGTACAAAATTAATTATTTTTTTGCACAACACCACTGTCACCACATAAGTACACTAAAAAAAGCATGGCAAATACACACCCAGAGAGAAGAGCAAAGATTGTCTGCTTTCTTCCAAATAAGAACATGCAACGGAATAAATTTTGTCATGAAGGTAAGAAGGTTTTTTTCGTATTTTGAAACTATATGCTTTTGAAGTTGCACGAATGTAGAATGTACTGAAATAATGACATCATCACATCTCTTTACTGCTTCTACCACTGACATGTGGCATATGTTTGTCTTTGTCATTCGATCAACAGTTAACAAGCAAAATGCATGAATATTTTTGTAGCTCAATAATACGCTATTGCCTGTAAAATAATATTCAGTGAAGGTATTTACACGACACACATACAAATCCATTTTTACCTTCCATCAGCGTGTGGGTTATTTTTTATATCGTAACACGAATATCGATCGACAATGATACCACCATTATCGACACTATTCACCCACTGTTGTACCACTACTGCTACTATTTTAATTTAATACAAAACAAATTAAGCGTATAACTTTCAGAGCAAGATTAAATTTTTAACTCTATCACATATCCTATTGAAATTTTTCAATGCAAAAACATGGTAATCTATCCGACTACTAGCAAGTAAACTTGTTCACGAGCATCATCATCATCAGACAGCAGGACATTTTTTGCACGATACCACAAGCTATTACTTCATACGTGGAAAATGGAAAGAAGACGTAGCTCTCTGGTTTAAAATAGGCACAGCAATTATATACCGACATCCTACGTTGCGTCCTGCTAGTAGTAGCAGTAACAGCAGCTTTGACAGCAATATATTATAACATAGTGCACGCATAAATTAGTCAGTAAATATTTTAATATTGATTTAGTGATTCACTCCTCTCAATAAAGCAATTTTTGAAAGGATATTATTAATGATGAATAATGAAAACACTGTTGCGCTATATTTTCAACAAGCAAAAATAATTTTGAGTAAATGCAATTCTTGGTAGGAAGATATCAATATCAAAAAACGTAAAGCAGGATGATATTATAGGTTTTGCGGTTTGTTTCATCACGATAAAAGGAAAGGGAGATGGAGATGATAGGATTTACACTTAATGAAATGGAAAAAGATTCCACACAGTCGTCCGATGCGTAGTATTTAAAAAAAAGATCACCCATTTTTCACATTATATGATAGTACATGTATGTATAGTATACACAACTACGACTATAAAAAATGACATAATATGAAAAACAAACTGATTGCAATAAAACGAGTGAATAGAAAAAACAATAATGTTTTTGAAAAGTGATCATGAATAATATGTAAAAAGAGGCATGTTCTACTTTTACTTTTCGTTAAAAGGAAAGGGAGATGGAGATGATAGGATTTACACTTAATGAAATGGAAAAAGATTCCACACAGTCGTCCGATGCGTAGTATTTAAAAAAAACATCACCCATTTTTCACATTATATGATAGTACATATATAGTATACACAACTACGACTATAAAAAATGACATAATATGAAAAGCAAACTGATTGCAATAAAACGAGTGAATAGAAAAAACAATAATGTTTTTGAAAAGTGATCATGAATATGTAAAAAGAGGCATGTTCTACTTTTACTTTTCGTGATGAAGAATAAATAGATTACATGATGATCATGGTATGTAATAAGGGATAAAAAATTGAACCTTTTTTGTAAACATTCAAAACTACTACCGACACAGTTACAGTTTTGAAAATCAATGCTATCAGCGTTGGTTCATGTATGGCATTTATAAGTTTTCTTTCTAAAAGATTCTGTAAATACGTTGAAATAAACAGCTTCTTCAAATAAAAAGGCACAATTTTAACTTTTGTATGCAAAGCTAGAATGCAGAAAGTTACTGGCATTGCAGAGTTGTCTGTAAGTGCCAATGTGTCTACAGACACACTGTAACTTCGGTTATACTTACTATGTTGTCTTTATATTTGGCACGTATACACCTCAGGTCAACAACTCACTTGGTATTGAATTTCAACCCTATTGACTTTCTGTGACCTGAGATAAGTTATAGACTCTGGGAAAAAATAAGTTGTAAGTTGTAATGCACTTCAACTGTCATCTTTTGTTCCACGCATACAGAAGTTACTAATTTGAGTCTCTACATTCTTCTCGTTAAATTATAAAAAGTGCATTTCGAAATCAGCTACTGTGAATACATCGTTGTGAAAAAACGCTCACATTTTTATTATTTGTGTAATCTGCAGGGCAGGAGGAAGATCATATATTATTATTATTATAAGAGAGTTGAGAGAGCAATAAATCAAAATGAAAAGTGCGAGACGGTGCCTTTATTCTTGGATTTTACGTTTCCTATCTAAAGAAATTGCATCGTTTTGTGCTTCACACTGCCCGCCAAGCAAAAAATTATTGCTACATTTGCATTACAATATTATATACATGCGCACGTTTGTGATGATGACGATAACGTGCTTTCTTGGTTTAGTTTAGTTGGTGCTTTTTGGTGGGTTGCTATAAAAAAATATTTTTATAGTACTTTACACTTGCATTTAGCTCAGCATGTCATCCGTCATCAGTTTTAATTTATGAAGTCAAGTGTACGTACGTACATAGTACATGCACATGTACACTTACACTACAAAGTCATCCCGATTAGGTTTAATGTAAGTTGCCATTTAGTGATTTTTTATGCATACTGTATTTTTCAGTAGAAAAGCCGTGAAGTAGTGGTGGACATTTTTACATACACATTGACTAGCAGAGCTTTTAAATGAAATAAACTAATGTTAAATGCTATTAAGCTGATTATTATAGCAAACTGCTCAAATGAGAGAAAAAGAGTCATTCTCATAAAAAGCTAAATGTGAAAAAAGGAAAAGTGAGAGACTTGTAATTTTTTACTAACAAAACATGATTTTTTTTTTGTTGTAGTGATAATAGTCTACATTTACTACACACAGATATTACACAGCAGCATAAGCTTTTATAGCTTCTACTAGTTACTTTACCAGAATGAGGAAAAGGAATGAAAGGAGGATAAAATCGCCACGATTTTTTGTCAATTTGGCAGAATAAACAAGCACGACAGAGAAAAAAACACTTAGAACGGAATGTGCTTTTTGGTAACATGACTTACTTTGTTGATCTGAGGTTCCGTGGTTGTAAATGTGGGTGAATCAACCTGAGATGTTAAGGACTGTTGGTGGTGATTTGTAACGGTTGTATTGCGTTCCCTGATATTGCTGTCACCACCGTGTTCATTTGTAAGATTTCCTTTTTCCTCATTATTATTATTTGCGAAAGTGGGATTACGAAAACTGAGGCACTTGTTGACGGGATGGAATTTGCCATCACAGCCACCCGTACAGCCGCCGCTTCCACTAGTACCTCCTTGCTGCTGTCTTTTGTTTCCGCATGAATTGGTCGCAGCAGCAGCAGTGGAGTTTGTGGAGGAAGTATTAGTCTGTTGTTCATTAGTTTTTTGATGGTGATTATGAGAGGATGACAGGGTATTGCTACTTCCATCCTTATCCCCTTTTTCTTTGGTCGGATGATGATAATTATGTTTTTTATTAGATGCGGCGATGCTACTCGGCTTGAAACTATTATTAGATGATAATGAAGTGAGATCTACAACAGACTCGGAAGTTAAACCCGGGAACACAATCTGCTTAGACAATTCCTCCAAACTTGCCGACCAATTCTTCAGTCTTAATGACGAGCTACTTGAGCTAGACTTTCTCTCATGATGATTACTAGAGCTACCGCTTCCTTGATGATGTGATTTTTCTTTGGTGACAGCTCGGTGACTTGCTCTGGAAGCTTCATTCCTACTGCTTAAACTTGATTTACTTTTGGTAGGGACCGCAGGCTTTGAGGGGGATGCCGACGACAATTTACCTTCTTTAAGTCGTTCGAATGTACTAAAGATAGATTTTCGTGGCTTTGCTTGAACAATCTCACTGTTAGTACTATCCACTGAAGAGGTGGATTTTTGTATCTCAGACTTCTTATTAGCAGTTCCACTACCTCTTCTTAGGGGAAACTTGTTGTCTTCCCCTTCTTTAAGATCCTCATCTTCTTCGTTTAAAATGTTGACGTATTGAGCAGGTACAAAAAACGCCTTGTTTACTCCTGGTCGCATGCACTTCCACCAGTGCTGATTTGTTTTTTGTAAAAGATAAAGCTTTTCACCCTGGGTCACCGAAATTTTTCGAGTTTTGTAGTCATACTCATAGTCAAAGGCCACTTGAACCAAGGAATGATTTTCCTGTACGGATGGAAGAAGGGAAGAAGACGATGGGAGTGTCGCAGTTGCTGTGGAGGAAGCTGAACTCATTGCAGCTGTCATGATTTATCTTATGGCAGGAGGCGAACTGTTGTGAAATTTGATAGCTTACACGTGCTCTGGAACTAGAACGAAACCGACGGCACACATTTTTTAAATTTTCCAGTCGACACACCAATGAAGGAGTTGTAGTAGTTTTTGGCGTTTGCGTCCCAAGTAAGTAGACATTTGACATGTTCAGTGAGAGACACACTGGTGCTCATAACTGTAACTGTACTACGCGTTTATTGCGCTGACGATGCGTGCAGAATGAAGTGAAGTCATCATCATTAGTTAGTCGTCTCTCTGTCTTCTACCCATGTTTCCATGTACATGGCAAGTCGCAACACGTGCTATTTTTAGTTCATTTCACTCCCACTTCCCTTCCTTTTTTATTGATAAAAAAATGAAGAAAACTTGGAAAGGCACAAATTATACACTGTTTGTACTTGACTAAATACTGTGCGTGTGCACTTTTTCTCAGTTTGCGGAATGCTTCAACTTGCTAGCTAATAGAGCATCACATTTTTTTACAATACAACTACTACTTTGTACATTTAAGCATCCACTTGGTGGTATGGTGCTGTTGGAGTGATTTTGATGGTGACAATAAAAGTCACGTCGGAAATAATTACAATAATTTCCACAAGTATTAAACAGAAGTAGTAGCATGAGCTGTGATACTTTAACTACCACCACAGGTATTCAACCTACTACGCCACGTTCTCTACAATTTTGCACAAAACAACAGTACCGTACTGTACGATACGTGCATCACTGGTTCAAGTAACCACATAAATTCAACCACCTAATTTTCTCCTCTGATTTAACGCTTTCATTCACGCAAAAAGTTGCCGTTGTGATTAGTCTTGTACAATAATATGTACTCTTTCAGTTGGTTCTGGCTAGAAGGAATTCGAGTTCGGATTCAGTTTCGAGCAATTCCAGTTATATAGCAGTTAGTAATTGCAATCTTCCTGCAATAAAAATTATTTGAAAAAACTTTGTTAGTAACATAATATGTAGCCAACTTTAAACAATTTTTCATGTACGGTTATCCAGTAAATATGATATAAAGTTTAAACGGTTCGTACTCATCAGTACAGCAAATTGGCCTATGAGTTTTAACTTTGCCTATTAATGATGATCTACTCGCGTTAACTTGTGCGTACTAATTGAATAAACTACATCTTATATGCCACACTTATTCCTCTCTGTGGTCAAACTTCTAACGGCGCAGTCAAACTTGTGAGCTATTAAATTCAATTAGAGCTAATTGAATTGTCTTTAAGGACAAACTTGCAATGAAAGAATATTGTGACAAATGTGAACCGCTTATAGTGGCAAGCAAGACTGTATGACACTCAAAACTAGGTATATATTCTCTATGTAAATACGTAGTTTGATGGTAAAAATACGATGGCGAGTGAATATGTATGCATTTATAAATTATAAATAATAATCAAGACATTATTATTTGTTCTCATTTTATGTAGCGTAGAGTACTATTCACAAACGCGACCACGCTTATTACCTTTACTATTTTTTAATTTTCACATCATCAGACAGACAACACTGAATATAACAACAAACGTGATTTCAAGATAAGGAAACTTACCCTAATTTCCATGCAGGCGGTTTTTCTAGTCAAGTTGCTCCTCGATGAAAATCCTCTTTTCTCGGAGTATTTTGGCAAAACGTTACCACATTGCATGTCTGTAGGAAATGCTGCAAGCATCACTTCCGGAATATGCATATGTTCTGTTCTCTTTCTTGTCTTCCTTGACAGCACACGGTCCTACCTTAGATTTCCAGTTTTTTTTTGCTCTTAAATTACACTTAAAACTGGCTATGTTATATTTGTGAGCTGTGTTCTGTGATATGTCTGAGGAATCCGTATAGTTTATTTTTTGTAAAGTCAATGTAGCGTTTCATTTACAATGATATATGTACATAATGCTCTCGGTTTTTTATAAATTCTAAATAATATACATAAAATCCGCTTTTCGACTTTAATACTTTCACTTCTGATTTGTCAGATTTTCTTTAGCACTCTGATTTATTTTCACGGAAAGACGATACAATAAATACACAACCTAATACAATCTTACATGCTTCAAAAAGTTACAACAAAGATGCGTTGTAGTAGTATATCCGCGTTTTCAACAAACTTTTATCTTATTTCTCAAAGATTTTTCATCTCCCATTCAATCCGGCCGTCTGTATCATAGTATCTGCTCCGCACCTATAAACACCAATCCAATAATGCTTTCTTAATTCTTTCATACAAATCTTACAAATTAATCCCATGTAACATTAAGCATATCATCTTCATAAAACATGCACATGCCACCATATCATCATCATCATCCATCACCAAAAGGTACTACTACACTGTACTTCATTCTGCATTTCTGCATTAATTTTCATTGACCAATTTCAATTTCAATGCATTCATGATTCATCGTGGCAAACAACACATAATAGAAAATTTAATGCATCAAACGGTAAAAAAGGAACAAGATGCAAGTGTGAAAAGAGTGTTCCTTTGTTGCACGTTACACGCTAGACAGTTTAATCGGTCGAATATAAGCTTATCAAAAGA
>JAHZMZ010002602.1:0-19426 GCA_027743805.1 Lepidocyrtoides sp. E14 | reverse complement strand
AAACGGTTAAAGTTAGCGAGCTGAATTTTTGCGCCGAATCAGTTCGAATAGTTTCCAATACACTGTGCAAGTTTCATCAAAATTGGTTACAGCGTCTAGGAGGAGATCGATCTCCAAGTTCCGTTACATACTTCTTTCTTTCCTTCTTTCGTTGGCCAAATATTATGAGGATAAATCCAATATGCAAAAAAATCTGCAAAACTCAGGATAAATATAATAATTTACTGTTAAAGTTGTAAATGTTTATTCTCTTGGAACTTTGACAGGGTAAAATAAATTATCTCTGAGCTATAATATAAAAGTAAAAAGAAAAGGTTTTGGTGATGATGTCGATTTGTTTTTTTATATTCCGAGTATTCCGACTCCGACTGTTTAGATTGTTTACTGGTCGATCGATCGATTGTACCGACGGATGACAATATTAGTTATTTAGTGTTGAATTTGGGTGAATATTCAAGAGTTATGTGGACAATTACACTTACTCAAAGCCAATTCCAAACGTAAAACTGTGAAGCTGGGTGATTCACGAAAATTTTGATTGAAGCTTACATAACTTATTATTAAGTGTTTATATAAATACCTGTCGACCTTATTCTTAAGTACTTTCTATATGTATGATAAATATATTATACATGTTTATACATAGTAAACAGGACCTTTGTGATGCAGTGGGTGACATGTGACACTAATATGTTCTTACATAGGTATGCATGTAGCCGATTTCTTGAAAACGTCCCTTTTGAAGTACTTAAATAAGCATAAAAGTAAAGCAATGAGCCAATGCTAAATATTTCTCTCATTTTAATTAATTAACATCAATTTACGTCGGATTACAAAAACATTTTATTTGTTTTTCCGACAAAGTGGTAGTGGCGCGGCTTATTACTTTTTGCTTTGAAGTTTTTAAATTATCTGTATTTCCAAACAGAAATACCTAAATTGTAAATGTAGTATATTAACTTGATATATTGCAATGTTTCCCTGATACTATGGATTATGATAAAAAATATTATTGAAATTGGTCCCATTTGTTGAAATAATCTAGCAAAAAATACAAGATTTTGTTATTAGTAATTGTATAGGTACTAGCAAGCGTGACAAACTGTAGAAAATAGTTTCAATATTATTGGATGGTGTTGGATTTCATTCTTCACGACTGTGATCATGATTATGTATTATTTAAAAAATATAGTGTTTCCTCTTCATATTTTTTTGAAATTGCAGACAGGTATATTCTGACCATTTATTTTTAAGAATGCCCACAATTGGTTGATCAAAACTTGCGTGGCCAAAGTAGCAATGATTATCTGAAGTGACGAGATGATGATTGTGCCCTCAATTATTATAAGAACCATGTTCCTGGTTCAACAAAAAATTATCGTAGAAAAACTTTTTCCTAAAATCAATACATAAACACTCGTAGACTAAGTAGGTTAGAAGCGAATAAACAGTGTCTACTTTATTACTGCATTAGTCTGGCAGTTTCGAAATGCAATATTGGTTAAAATGTTTTGACCTTATCGGTGTTATTATCGTGTGCATTATTATAAGACCCCAAAATATAACTTACTTAAGTTGATTCAAATCAAAATGTTGCATATATTACATGTAGATAGAATTGCCTTTATTGAATTGTGACTTTTTGGTGTGTTGGTGCATATGATGACGGTAAAAAGTATTTGTGTGAAATCTTGACTGATTACTGAATGAAATGGCTCAATGCTGATACAACAAATGATGATATCAGAATAACTTGGTTGTTGGTTTATTGCTTTAGGGCAATTTGATACTTTACTTGCACGAAGGACCAGACTTACTTTCTTGCTTCTTATCGGCTTGGTCGCTACTCAAAGAATGGGCACCGAGGCTGAGGTGGCACTCGGTTTTGTAGCAGTAAAATGACATTAATTAAGGTTATAGGTAGCATTGACCGGCCATAGAAAAGTCGAGAAGTTTCTAGTATATACAATTTTAGTCATTATCATAATTCAATAGTGAACGAGAACTACAAATTAGTCACTTCTGTGATATATGAATATAATTACAATCATTCTTTTCTCAGGAGTCGAACATATCAACAATTTACATACAAGACCGTGATGAGACAAAGACATTACACTTCAACCTGAAACTTTGCTTAATACTTGCTATGACGGTTTTGTACATTACATAAGCCATATTTACACATGTATAGACAGACATAATTTTATATCCGTAAACAATGGTTAACACAATTACAATACTAATGATATATTTAGGTATAAGAACTCTAATTGATCATCATAAGTTTTTCACTATACATATACACATTAACACAGCCACAATATTGCAGTAGAAATTGGAAATAATTGCCTACCGATGTTCCTCAAAGCTAACCTATCAAATCGTAGCATTTTGAGGAAGTTGCTAATTTGCACGCAAAAAGACATCTTGAAAGTTCACCTAGGTGTGTACAAGATGATATACAATAATCCAATGCAACAAGCACAATTTGAATTAATGTACTTTATATTTTGTACCTACCAAAGTATAATACATTATTGTTACCCAACATGCGATAAGATCACAACGCGCAGCGCATCACTGTATGGACTTTTGGAAAATTCCTTGAGAGAGACAACACTCGACTCGATAATTTGTGCTTACGTTGACATGTATTTATAAAATAAGAGAATACACATATCATGTCAAAATTGATGATGAAAACATGTTTGATTAGATGTTTCGCTCGAAGCATCTTCTTTTGAGCGATATACGAGGTAGATACTTTTGTAGTCGAGATTGAGAATGATTATGATGGATTAGATAATGGATGGATATTCTTTTTCTTGTTTTCAATAAAAATTCAACACTTTAAAAACCATAAGGATTTTGCTTGAGGTGTTCTTTTTTTCTTCCTGTCTCTGATTGCCTTTAAAATGCTACATCGCTCCACTGATACAGCCTTGATCTTTGTATTTACAATAAATAAATAAATACATATTATAACAAAAATTGTGAGAAACGCATTGTGCAAATATGCTCGGGTAAAATGTGAAAAATAATATTATTTGGATTGGAAAAACATTTTATGAGTTTATTCTTCAATAATTGCATGAAGGAGTTCGATATGAATACGCTCCCATAATATGTATCATCATGTGAAGTCACTGATGAACTAATCATCTTCCTGTTCTCAACCTTCACTCCAGCAGTACTAATATAATGAATTCACAATAATAATCTGTAAATATGTACGCAAGGTAGATGGCAAAAACAAGCCTTTTGTAACGAAAATTGGTGGATGGGTTTTGAAAATATTGATACCTAAATGCAATGAGTTCATCATAGCAGTGTAAACTTTAAACTAAAACAAACAATAGACACAAAAAAAGCATGGCCATTTGATGAACGAGGCAATAAAAATGTTGTTTTTCTTTCTTACATTTTTTTGACAGAGAAATACATTATTGTGCATGTGCAAGTGTACGTTAATTTACAATGCATACTAAAATTCAATGTCAAACTATATTTTTTCTTTAAAAAATCCTTCTCGTGTTAAAGTGCAAAAAAAAGCTGCCCAATCCAAAGGGCGAATGGAATGTTGTAAATTTCAGTTTTCAAGTTTAACACGAACTCGAGAGATTCCAATAAACATTCATAAATATATCAACAGGATCTAGGAAAACTAAACTCATATTGCTAAACTCAATTACACAGAAGATGATGATACGTAGCATAAAATCAAGTGGTTGAATCTTCAATTTTCAGAACCTCATCATTTTCGTGCTGTGTAGGAATCAAGATCAAGGGACACAACACACTTTTTGGACTTGTCGTGTGCATTGGGCGCTCGGGTCGTTTGTCATCCATCACATTTTGCAAAAAAATAAAGATACCTCTCTTACATCCATTCATTATATCAACTGATCAATCCGTGCTTCTTGGAATGCATGAAAAATAGCTTGTAGCTATGTTGCATGAAGGATCAATGCTGATAAAGATGACGATGCAGGAAGAATGCACATGATGATAGTGTCCAGTAGACTCGATTAAAATTATAATTTTATTTATTCTTAAAATCACAGCAAAAATGGGGGATTTCATGAGCGTATAATATTCCACAATTTGGTTGGTGTTTCGTTATGTTTTGACGCAAAAATTGCATACTGTCATCATTTTTCGTCACGAAATATCGAAAACGAAAACACGAGCCATGCACAAGGGACATGCAGTTATTTTGTGATTGATCAAAGCAAAAAAGAAGGAATGCGGCTGTGGTACTCACTTGGCCGTTTGTCATTGTCATTCATTGTATTATTGCAGTGTCGTCAGTCGTGATTCCTAAAAATAAAAATATCAAACAGTCTAATTAAAGTTTCAGTATCCTAGGTTAACAGGAACGCGTAAACGATTTTGATAACTGCTGCAACTGCAACAGTACTTCACCATGCAGTATATGCACACGATAATCAAGTTTTTCCCGCAAACTCACTATCCTTGACTAAAATTTATCTGTAAATGCTGTCAACTGTGGAGCATCTTGTATATGGAAAATATTAGGGCGTAAATATATTGTAACTTGAATGGCTGTGCCAATTTTCACTATTTGCTGTTACGCTCAAAGTAATAAATGCTGATAATGTTGCCCTAGCCAATACAAATTTTTTCTCTCTCTGGAATTCTTAGTACAAATTCTTGGTACAAAATAGTTTGCTGCAACTTTGATCCTCCACATTGTAGTAGAGTGTACCATCATAAAGTATCTCCTCATATACAAATGGAAAGATTCCCGGTTTTCTGGTAAGAGAAAATAGAGAAATCAAGTTTATGCAGTGTTCATAAAGGTTGTTTCTCCAGTTCAAATGTTGACTTAGATTTCACCCTTATCAATTCAAACCAATGATAGTACCATTGCAATATTTCTAATCGTATAAATACATTTGTTGACTGTGAGTGCAGAATGCAGAAACCGCAAGTTATCCCAAACCAAATTCATCATCACACTTCACTTGACCCTGTTTTCCACCTTTAACTTGTAGAAAGAAGTGAAAGCGCCAATAGCCCCCACTGGATCGTGCCGTTTACAATATGCAACACTTGAATCAAAACAAAGACTTGATAATTCCATTGAATGGTGGGTCTAATCCACATAGGTACATAGTACACACATATGTACAACATATAGGTGTATGTTTGGTGCATAATATGTGTTGATGGGTCAAGTGGTGTCTGGGATGATAGTCATAACTATAACTATTAAATAATATTGCCTGTTAAAAATACTATTTAAATATCACGAAAATGAAATAAACCAAATGCTTCTTAACTAATGAAATGAGCAATCTTCTGCAATCTATAAAATATAAAAATGCAAATATATGAAAAGATGTGCCATGGGAAGGTTTAAACAGAAACGGTTCTGTTAAAAATTAAAACACTGATATACTCCATCTGGAAATGACTTCTTTTTATGTGAAGCTGCAATTTTTTTTTATGTTCTCTCATGCTACAACATACACAGCAGTCACCTGATCTCGCAACTAAACGTAAACATTGTATGTTGTAACGTGGGAAAACATAAAAAAAATTGCAGCTTCACAAAGAAGTCATTTCAGATGGAGTACTACGAAATTAATACAAAATTTACAAAAATAGTTTTTCATTGTGTTCTCAATGCTATATGTTATGGAACCAACCGTTGTGGTGCAGGGCAAGATTGCCAATCTCTAGTCGCATGCTCAAACATTGAAGTTGAATTGTATAAGATCTTGTTAGGTAAGACATAAGATGAATCATAGTAAGGCTTAGATGCAAAAAAGGAGCGCTTCATAATCTTCACAGCCCATTGTTCTTAAGTGTGAAAAGCAGACTCTTGCAATAACCGTGATAAGCGATTCAGCAATCACTACCCTGTTCACTGTTTGAAAGGAGTGACTCATAAAATACACACATGCGTTCTCAAAGTTCGAGTTTGTTTGTGTGCCGAGTATTAGCTCGTTATTCGTTTTTTAGCGTTTGAATTTTGACATTGCGTTGAGTCTCCGCTTCGTATAGTTCATGTTTCATTCAGTCTTTATACCGAGTTTCCAATATCAATTCGTAATTCTTATGTTTTACATGTTATGTATCTACATTTCAATCAATTGAGCTGAAGAGACCTTTTGGGTATGGCTGTTTCAAATATTCTTGTTGAAATTATCAGCAGTATGTAGCTTAGAGTATATATAACTATAGTATATGATATATACTCTAAGGTATGTAGAAACCTTTCAAATTATGAGATATTTATCATATTCTGTAATGTAAAAACTTCGCAATGAAATGTGATGAAAAATCGTCGTGACATTTGACACTTTCGGCTGACCTAGGATGCAGCTTTTCAATATCAGAGGTCCTAGAGAATATGAAGTTGCCTAAAGTTTCGTTCGAGTTGCATAAGCGTTAGAGGAGTTATTGCTTGGACAGATAGACGGCATATCTTCCCACACTGCCATCATCATCATCGCTGCTGTTTTTACAATGTGCCTGTGGCACATGGTAATGGCATAATTTGGCATATACTGCAAAATAAGTTTTGTGAAGAGATGCGCAACGAGAGGTGTCGATTATATAATCAGCACGTTATTTTCAAGGGAAATTTTAAAACAGGTTGGTACTGATACTGATGATGACCATGATAAATGACGTTGAGGTGTGTGTGATGCTGCATAATGAGAAAGTGTGAATGCACAAACTATGATGATGAGCAGTGAAGAGTGAATAGTTAACTTATAAGTCCGTCCATTCACCATTTTCGTTTACAATTACAACCAACCGAGTTCGTAGGTGTACGCAGAGTGTATTGATAATAAATAACTACATGAACTGCCTTTAAAAAATATTTGATAATAAATTAAATGCTGTGAGTAGAAAGCCAAATGGTTTGCAGTTGAGTTAGGCAAAAATGCTTTTCACGAGTGGTAGATTTTTGGGTTACGGTCAAACCCAATAGGTCACTTCTCTTTCTTGTTGTATAAATTTTATTTGCTGTTGCATCGTTGGAAGAAATGACTAGCGCAGTTAAGAAAAGAAACATGAGTTTGGTCTCAGCCAAATAGTTTACCACGATAACTTTATTATATCCAGCGTTCAGCAACGAGGTTGGACATCCAGTAGAACATATAATCTACCTTTATGTATGTATTCGAAAGTCTTTAACTTAGCAACAAAAGTACTCAAAACTGGTGGGAAGGAGTTTTTTGAAATGCCACTATTTAAAAAACCATGATTTTAAACGGTCAGAGAGGTGCTGACGGAAAAACTAGAAAATAAAGGAAAAAAAAACATCATACTATGCTGTGATGTCTTATGATGACTGATGTCTTATGTCTTGTGTTAATAACTACTACTACTGTACACGGACTGAACTTTGGTTTCCAAATTTACAAAAGGCAAGACTGATCAAGAATGTTCAGTATAACATTTATTTATCATGTCTAAAAAATGTAAACGTCATGTTGATAATGAAGCATAAAAGTTTGTATGCAATGACAAAATGACACCTACACTCTTCTACACATCACATCGCGCTGTATCTGTATTGCAAAATCGTTTTTATCCACATCAATTTTCTCATTCTCAACTCATTTGCGTTGAATGCAGGTATGCACTTGGAATTTTGGAAATCGTTCTTTGCAATTTTTAGCAATTCAAGTTACTAAAATTTAAAATTACTGTTTGCACCTCTTGATCGTGACAAAATAAAAAGACTACAACTGAGGTTACATTATATAATTTGTCATTTATCAAAAGCTGTCAATGATAAATAAAATATTTCCATTATTAAAGGAGATGATCTCCGTGTTGTTTTAGCTGCACTATCTAATGTCATACATTTATATCGTACTGTAATTGTAGTTTCTTCAGATAAAACGCAAAAGTATTCACTGCAACTAAAACACCATGCTCAATAGTAGGAGTAGTCAATTTTTATGCGCACATCATCACTGCACATGAATGCTGAGACAATTCACAAAAACTAAAAGTGTTCTTTTATTATCATTATTGGCAGAATGCGTGCACAGTGCAGAGAACAGACCTTCTAGGTATATGTAATATGTATGTATATATAGGTATGCACATACACCCGAATGTAATATTTCTATAAAAAAATTAATAGCAAATGCTTGCACTGCACATGCTTATGGTTTTACTTTTATCATCATCACATTAAAATGTATCAAAATAATTACATCTTTAAGATTCAAGTAATAAGTACTTTTAACTAATATCTATTGGACAGACGCAGTAAAAAAGTCAAAAGAAACGTGCTGGCTGACAAGTGACGACGCATCTTTGCAAAAAGTTTTATTGGCTTGGTGTTTCATAAAATCGTGTCGACAATGCACAAGCGTTACTGCTTAGTTCTGACATCAACGCATGGTTGCAAGTTGCAATAATTCATTTTAATAACTGTGCCACCAAATTCGTGATATTCTGATGACTGCACTGTACTGGGGAAAATTAGTAAGGGTGGGGTGGTGTATGTATGGATATATGTATACGTGTGTGTGTGTGTGTGTGTACGTAAGTGCATAGCTATGCATGGGCCCATGCGAGTGGCATGGCATGATGTAACTCATCAGTTACTATAAAATATCAGGTATTAAAAACTGATAACATAATCAATATTTTGCAAATAACAATATATTATAATATCGATAAAAACGGTGGTTATATATTAATAAATTGTACACAGCTATCCAAATCCAAACCCATCGAAGACGCTGGTCTAGATGACTAAACTATAAGATGAGAATTATAAGATTTTAGTTGCCAAAAATACTGTTTTCCATATTCGTAAATTGTGTGGAGGACACCTCGTAGAACCTTCGTCCTTAAAACATCTGCCATTCCAATGAGGATTTTTTTGGAATCATCATCATTATTCTTCCATAATCCAGCTCGTTTGGGTTAGTCTTGCATACATATAGGTACATACAATATTGTCAAACAAAACAGTTTAGCTTATGAAACAAAAACACCCTATCTCTTTACATACGACTGATTCATTTGAATTTTTTCATTGCCTAAAGAGTAAAATTAAAACCAGAGAGAGGATTTATTTCGATTTTCAGAAAAATCAAAGTATGATTTATTGGTAGCCTGAGCACAATGATAATTTTAATCCTTGTTAAATCCAATATAAATACGTACAACTAACTTTCAGTCCACTATTCCGACAGGTAGAGCAGACTTTAATCGACGAAGTACGCAACTGTCCTTGAAATTACATCAGCACATTAACAAACAAATAAAACAAAATCATATAACTGTTTAGAATGGAAAGGATACACAATACGATGGGTACAGCCATGTGTGACAGTTGGACTGTCCAATTTGGACAGTATATATGTAATGACAATTATTCATAAACAATACACATTATATTATATACATTTTTACAAACTTAGTTTTATTAACAGTAATTACAATTATGAGTGGTATATGAATCATTTTTGTATTATATAAACTATATCCATATCCATTTCAGTTCCCGGATGTACAATGCCTTTCAATGAAGAGGCGATAACTGTTATATTGAAGCTTCATATCTCCCAACATCGTTTGATGGTGCATGGATTCATAAGACCAGCAATTAATATTGTAAGCCAGTGTAGTTGGTGTCTAAATTAATGTATCTTGTATACATAAATATCACCGTCAACACCAACACCGACATATGTATGGATTAACAATGTTCGGAAATTATTATTCCTTGTATTGGTAATCATATATATTGTAGGTAGATAAACAATACATCTTTAGTTTTAAAACTTTTGATCAATGGATCAATTTTACAAAAATTCACTGAAAAGGATGGACTCAATATAACATGATTTTATACTCACGACGACGCTGTGGTGTAGTACTCTTTTACGTACGACCTCCTCGGTCTTTTATTACATATACATACATAGTAAGTGTATATAGATCGAAATCAGTAATTATAATAATTTATTTTGATTATTAGTAATATTATATACCTAACTACTACACAATAATAACACAATACATTATTATGCACAGAGTAATGTTATACTGAAATGACGACATTGGTGATATGAACAGTGTTCAAGTCTATACTATACAGATTTTGACTTTAACTGAACAAAAATTTCCTGAAAGATCGCGGAATTTTCAACAAACCATCCATATTGTTACACTTCTAAATGCAAAAATTCTTTGATAATTTCAAACAAATAAAAAAGCTGTGAACTGAAATCACTGCTACACAGGTTGAAAATGACATTTATGAAATGACATGATGTGCCAAGATCAAGCTACACTATTTGTTTACTACTAACTACATTAAACTCTTTTTCATCGTACTCGTAATTGTTTAACATGGGCAACAGGCATATATTCATTCCTTTTAAAATAGGCGTTCCGCAAACCATGAAATGCATGACGTTACATGAAATAGACAAAATATACTATTATGTCTGAGTTAACTATGTGAGTTATTTATTTATTTATTTATAGCAACTAATAATAGATATTATAGCTTTAAGCTGGAGCAGATTTGTCTTCATCTTCCAGATTCACTTCTAAGACGTGTGGTTAATAAAAATAAAAAGAGTCTTACACAATAATTAACAACAACATGTCATGTCCACTACTAGGATATCATGAGTCCAGTTTATTTTGACGATAATCAACAAGCACGACATATTTAAGTACTAAAATTGATTATGCTGTACCATAAAATGCGTTGGTTTAGTTCATACGACTTTAATAGATATGTATAAAAGCAATGTAAGGTAAAAAGTATCTCATACTCATAACTCAGCCAAGATGAAGACAACTCTATTGTGATACGAACATTAAACAAAAAATTTCTCGACAAATTCAAAATTCAGTAGCACTGGTACATATGCTTTGGTACTGTAAGAGTAGAACAGAATTCAAATATTTTACGACTATTTAACATTAAAATCTTAAAAAACACGCTTGAAACCGAAATAATAAAATTATGGCAATTAGTACTGCTAGTAAGCGTTTGCAATTTGCAATAAAATTCAAATTTCTGTCCTACGCAAAAATAAAAATACCAAACATAAGACATAAGAAACTTTTTTTCTAAAAAATACTCCACTACACAGATTCCTAGAAAAAATCAAATTTTGGAACACTGGCTCTAGTAACTAGTTATAATAACCAGATTATCACCGTATCTAGTACCAGATAATAAAGAAACACGGATCTGTTTGATGGAACATGGTGCGGCATTAGGTTAGACCAGGTTGATAGAATTTATATAACTAAGTATCTGCTCCCTGAAATGCTTATAAAATCGAAAGCAATTACAACGATAAAATAAAAATAGCAAAATCTGTCTAAATCCGCTCTTTTCAAACATGATAAATATGATTTTGAAGGAGTTTGTAATTGCAGCTCTAATTGGATACGAGGACTGTTCTGTTTTCTGCTTTATACCATGTATTATTTCAAATTTTAAACTTTACCGTTCAATTTCAATACAACAAGCTTATCTATCCACAATACCCACATGTATTTAGCTATAAAACTTCTTTTATAAAAATTAAGTTTTGGTATTATTACTTTTTATGCTACTAATGAATCTTACAAATTTATTTATGCAGATATTTTTCATGAATTACTCTTTTATGGGCCTAAACTTTTGAGTAAAAGTTTCAAAAGCGAAGGACCTAAACTACAATCAGTAAATGCAACATGGTACAATTCGTCATAAAATTACATATTACAATAATTATATAACTTAATACCTTGATACAAATCTTAACAATAAAATCAGTAGACCGTGTAATGTCTTTGAACATTATAAAAGAAGAAAAAATAGTATGATGTTTTACAAGTGCTCAAAGTACAACGATTCAGGAACACGAACACTTTATTGGAACCTACCACTACCACCAAAAAATGACATGTTTGCAAACTAAATATTATCTTAAGTATTTTGTATTTTGTTGATGAAACATGTCGTTTGACGTTGCTGTTTACTCCACACGACATATTACGTTAAAATTGCACAGTATTAAAATTTGGCTGGGCTGGAGCACGAACTTAAGATAGCTAATACTAATGTAATTACATTAATATTCCTACCATACGAATCTAATTTTATCGGATTTCGCAAAAACTTGTACAGACTTTCATAGGTTGTTTGTTTGCTTACTCTTGAAATTTGTAGCTGTATTTAACTGTATATGTATAGTACTCACACGACACCTTTCGCTGTCCATTTCATACTAATTTTTAAACATGTGTATTTAACATAACAATATGCGATTTGTGCCACTGAAAATATTAACAATAAATACGAAAACAGGTATGCAGTACACTCATCTCCAGTTGCTTGCAAGTTGTCAGTAACCATGAATTGATTGTATTTTATATGTAATCGAGATGTATCGACTTTAGGACTTGATAATTCAACAACGCGCACCACAATGTTTTATGAGTGTTCAACAGCGCCATTGCGACTTCTAGAAGTAGCCACCACCAATGATCCCACTGCAGTTCTTGACTCTTCAACACCAGTTTGCAACTGACCAACCGCCACCTCTACACTTCGGTTACTTCCACTGCTAATCTTTGTCCTTTTAGCGGCGGGGGGCTTTACTACATCTGATGCTAGAGTATCGTCCTCATCACTTGCTCTTTTCTCTGTGTCGTCGATGAGAGTTGCATGTGACTTGGTTTTAATATTACTACCACTATTGCTACTACCATCGAATGCATTGTTACACTGGGCGGTTTGTGCAGACAAACCTAATCTGCTATTAATATTACTAGATTTATTCTCCGCAGAATTGCTTTCAGCGTTCAGATTCACTGACTGTTTCGAAAAATTTGAGTGCCTAATTGCTCTGGTAGTTCTTTTATCAGTGAGATTATTATCTGCTTGCTCACCATGGGTAGGTGAGTAAAGATCAGACTCACCATTTTGAAACGTTCTTTCATTATCAGAAGAATGTGAACTATCTTGAGTTCTATTTATGTCGTCGTCGATGGAGTTATCAACTTCCATTTTAATTAATTTTGAATCTGAACAGTTGACATTTTTCAGCATTTGCTTCTTCTCTTGAGCTGCACGACACTGAGCGCACAACTCTGATATATTAACGGTTAATAATTGTTCACTACTGCTTTGGCTCGTCGCTGAGTTTGCAACATTGCTGCTTATTTTCTCTCGAAGCTGCTGCTGCAAGAAGAAAATCGTACTTTGCATCCCTTCCACATCTTCATCAAGTTCTTGAACCAAGTCATCCATTTCTTTAAAAAATAATGATAACGATCATAATATGCATTTAGGTATTTTGGAAAATATTCCTCTATATATTGTATATTGGATAAGATGAAATATTGGTAGAGTGAGGGGATCATTTCTTTACCTGACTGTGCTTTCTTCATCTCTTCCGTTAACGATTTCTGAAGAGCCAAATCACTTTCTAGCTTAGCCAAACGTCCACTTGTTATCATTTTCCCTAAATCTTCATTCTCTTGGTATAGCATTCGACATTTGGCCATCAGACGCTTCCCCGTATTGCTATTATCAAAGTAACAAAAAATGAACATTATGCATTTATTGCGAAAATTGTGTCCGTCCACCAAACTTTGCACCTTCTAGCTCATAACGATTATGATGATGGTGCAACTCTTTTCGTAAATAGTGAAACTCAGATGCAAAACACTGTACCGGCGAGAAGCCTCGTTCTGCTGAAGTCGAAGTTTTTCTTCTGAATCCTTTAGGCCTTGGTTTTCTCCTACAAATTGAAATGCAGCATTAGTTAGTTTTTATTCGTAAATTGATACTTATACAATTTTAGGTCAAAACAGGGTAATAATTAATAACCAGGATTGCACTTCCTAAATTAAATAGAATGTAAAATGATAAGAATCACATTTCCTATGCAAATGCTTATCAATACACCGTTGAAGTCCTTCATTTAAAACATGGTTTTGTTTGAGGTTCAAACTTTGAACTGCGCAGTGCACAAACCTTGTGTATCTTCTACATACATACTATTATTAGGACTGGTCACGTGACGAAAAATAATTTAATTTAATTTTTTGTCTTAAATCAAGAACTAGTGCAGGTGTAATTAGTTATGTACAATGTACGAGACGAACGCGACCACCACCACACATTAAGTAACTGAATTTCAGTTGCGCTACTTTTTATGGACAGAAGAAGTGAACGTTTTCATAAGCTGCACAGTTACCTTTGAGTTTTTGAATATAATTCTGGAGTTGTTGATATACTTGAAGCATTTGATCAAGATTGGCACTTTGAAGATCACTTTCGGATAATATTACGTGATCTGGATCGTCCTGAACTTGAGCATCGGAGAGCTGACTCTGGCCTGTCGGGGTACCACCATTGTCCCCCTGGACGCCAAGAGACGTGTCACCATTTCCACAATGTGCAGATGTTGACGTAGAAGCACCACTAACAAAAACTTCTGAATTTGAGTCCACAGATGGAGAGTTACTGAGCGCAGTAGTTGAAATGATGTCCGCGTCGTTTTCACTGAAAACCGAATTTTTACTAGGGTGTCCCAGGGATGTTAAAGGTTCTCCAGTTACAGATGAAACTTCACTAACCAACTCTGTGGATCTGCCCTGAACACTAACTTGCCTACCTTCTTCGGAGCTGAGCGAACTGCCATTGCTGCCAGCATCGTCTTTTCGTTTTTGGTTCTTTTGTTGGGATACAGTATTTGATGAAATTTGAGTACAACTACTAGAATTATTATTAATCACAACTTCGGAGTCCTCGTCTCCAGTCATTTCAACTTTAATCACTGTATGACGAAAATATTTTCAATTTTTGCAAGTGTTTTCTACTCTATATGGGAAATACAGTATAGAGACAATAAGTGTCTCAAAGGAGCCAGGTAAGATGGACAAAACGTACGGCTGAACAATTTCTCGACTATATCCAATGAAAAAACTTGCTGACAGCTGGTGTTCTGATTTAATTGGTTAAAATCTGAAACAACAATAGACAGGAGTTAAAATTATGTCAAGAGAATCTGGAATGAACGGGTAATGCTGGCAAAAAAGATAAATAATGCTAAAGCAAAATTTTTACAAATGTAAATATTAATATAATTGAAGTTGATGACACTTCAACCTTCAATTATGCATCATAATGATTTCCTGGTAAAATTTTCAAGTCGCTTGATTCAAGAAACTGGCTGCAACGCAAATGTTTCCTTCAATATACTCAAATAGTCTAATTAAATACCAAAATATAAAAAACACTGCCAATTGTATCCATTAAATGTCAAAGGTTTATAGGTCTAATTTTACTCCAACTAATCAAAATGGTGATTCATTTAACTATGAATTTACAATGACCAACATGGCATCGATCAATCGCAATCGAGAGAGTAATATGTTCAAAAGATATAATGTTAATTAAAATAGTATATTAATTAATCAATTCGTAGCATTTATTTAATTTTTAATTTCAACTACAATACTAAGTGGTATCGAGTTCGAGTTGACACATCAGCTGAGTAGGTTACATTCACATTATATTAAGCCAGCCAGCCAGCATTAATAATGCATTATGCAACATACATTACGTTTACGTTACATGTAGTATATTCCCTTCCCTAATCCCTATTCAATTCTGTCATATGACTTTCCCACGATAACTTAACACTAGTAAAATGCTCAATTAGTGTGTAAAAAATGCGGAGCACTATTACTGGAGCGTCATTTGCTTGTAGGCCAAATTTATTATCGATATTTGTGTAAACCATTGATTGCTCTGCATCTGCCATTATTTTAAGAATTTAAAAAAAAAACTTACATGAACTGCCTACTCCTACTCCTTGTTGTCAGCCGGAATAATGCACCACTATATTTGAAACAGGATTTTTTTCTCGGCTTTTAGTTCAACTTTAGTTAATGGAGTTTCTGAAGTGATTACAATACGAAAATGAGTCCACTACTAATCTACGCGCAAATTTGTGTTTGGAAACGACGACTAATTAGTTGTTCGAAATTTGTTGATGTTGGTTAAATTTGCTAGTGTTCTAATGAGAAGGAGGGCAAGAGGGAGCAATGAAATTTCCCACGGAAAAAGGATGAGACGGTAAAGGACAAATGGGGCCTCCTCATGTTTGGCTTGCGTCATATGCTGGCCGTACTATTATTATACATGACTCCGGAAAAAATCTCGCAATGCCCAGGATGACAGTGTGACGCTTGTGTTGAGGTACACAGTACACAGTGTGTAGTCCACAGGGCACACACACAATGTATTGGATTGCATTGGTTTGCTTGTGAGGTGAACATTGTATGCATTGTAAAAAGCGCAGCAGCAGCAGCGTAGTAGAATGTAGAACTTTAAACAGGCTCAAGGTTTTCAGCGAGAACCTGTTGTTAGCTTTTTGATATTTATGTCCTGCACTATGCAATTTTTGGGAAATTTACTTTGTACTAACAGTGCAGTGCAGGATTTACTGCAATTAATAATTAGTATTCACCAATGAATAGGCAACCTATACTCAATAATAATCATTGTTCACCTCTTCATTTACATGTTACTCACTGACAAAGTTATAAAATAATCAGTGGTCGGTGATTTTTGGCTACGGTTGTAAAACTGTAATTTATTCTAAATCTTTGCATTGAATTATTTAATAATAATTCATGAATATGTAAAATGTGTTATAAAATACATAAAATTATTCTTCACATTAATAAAATATAAGTCTGCGCTTGCGCTTACATTATAACAACGGAATAGGTTTTCATTTTATACTGCATATAAACTACAAAGGAAGAGCTGCAACTGCACAGAAGTACGACATAAGTTCATCCATCATAAACGGAGAGAAATAGACTAGAGGACCAGACGGTTTAGGCCGGGGATGACGGCAGCAAGTTTTAGAGGACAGTTGAAAGCTGAAATCATGAGTTGAAAGCTAATCTAGTCATCAATTTCAATTATTTCGTTAGAATTGTCCCCATAATTATTACTGCTGTCCCCTTCATCGTCACTTGAAATGATTTTTCTTTTCTTTTTCCTAGGTCCATTTTCGTGTTGCATAGATGATGATGGCAGTTGACTGTTAGAGTCTGACAGTTTTATTTTTATACTGAACACTAAGCTTTTTGTTTTATCGTCCATCATGATCATTTTTGGACCAACATTTAGGTAAGATATCACCGTATAAGGATTAAAATGAAATTCCTCCTTAAGAAACCCATGAATAAGACAGGTAGCTACAATCCTTTCGCATACCTCCCGAGGATGCTTTGGAATGGGTACAGAATCCAAGCGACATTTTTTGTTTCCTTTGCCGAACCACGCATCCATTAATTTTAAAGCTGTCATACGTTCTTCGACTGTTGACGCGTGAGTCAACAGTTTCTTCAAATCTTGTAATAGTGGATAAACACTGACTTGAAAAGTCTTTTTTTTACTGTCATCACAATTATCACACATATTAGTACAAAGCGTGGGGTCCCATGAATCACCAAAATGTTGAGCTAGCAAAGCTTTTCGGCAATTGTCTTTGTCCAGCGCATATTTCAGCATTTTATACACATTTGGAACACCAGTTTTCTCAGTGACCATCAGTGACGTTGCACGGAATATATCTTGGAATTTATAATAAAGTATACAATATGCAGGTTCTCCATCTCTTCCCGCACGTCCTGTTTCCTGATAGTAATTTTCCAACGACTTTGACATTGAATGATGGATGACAAATCTAACGTCCAACTTATTGATTCCCATTCCAAATGCGACGGTCGCTACAATAACCTGGTAGTGGCCACTGTACCAGCCTTGCTGTGCTTTAGTCCTTAGTTCCGGTTCGAGCTGGGCATGGTATGGCCGTGCTCTGATCCCTAATGCTCTAACTTTTTGACAGACATCTTCACAATCTTTTATTGTCAGACAATAAATTATTCCTGTTTCTCCAACAAATCTCTTTTTGATCGTATCAACTATATCTTCAGCTTTTTCATTTGAGGTAACATCCCGAACTTCGTACTTTAAATTTGATCTATAAAATGAATCTTTGAACACAAGACAACCTTCTACGTTTAACATTTTTTGCACATCTAATATTACACTGCAGGTTGCTGTAGCGGTCAGACCCAAAATTGGCGTGTTGGGATACTGAGTCTTCATTATTCCAAGAAACGTGTAATCCTTGCGGAAATCGTGACCTATAAATACAATTGTGCAAATTTCTCCTTTCTACACAGTACACAGATATATTATATAAATAAAAATATTGAGTAAACACATCCAAAACTTGACCCAGCTCACCCCATTGTGAACAGCAATGAACTTCATCAATTACTAATCGGGCGAATCTTTCAGCTCTATACATCTTCTCCAGTTGAGACATCAATCTCTTGCTTTTAGCTAATTTTTCGGGAGTAACATAAAGTAGTTTCAGGTTCGACTTGGGGTCAATCATTTGATTAAAAATGGTCTTGGTAGCGTCTTTATTTGTTTGAGAATTAAAAATAGCAGTAGGTATCCCTAGCGCATTCAACGACTGCAACTGATCTTCCATTAGTGATATCAATGGCGATACCACTAGAGTGACACCTTTAGATAGCACAGCTGGAAGTTGAAATACTAAAGATTTGCCTCCGCCTTTAACAGAATCAAATATGTTTACGTATGTTTAAAGAACAGTAATATGCCAGATGCAAGTAATAATAAAATGACAATAATATGCATTGATCTACTACTCTATATAACTTTTTACCTGTTGGCATAATTAATATCACATCAAGTCCGCTCATGGTAGCATTAATGGCAGCCTTTTGATACGATCTGAATTCGTCAATTTTGAAAACCTTCTTCAAAGTTTTTGTTAAACTACTTGACCAACTAAATGAATCGCCTTCAAATCTAGTCCACGAAGATTCCGTTTCATTCAGTAACTGAAGTTCTGTTTTCAAATTTCCTATCTTTTCATCTAATTCCCGTTTCCGGATCTGCAAATTTTTTAGTGTTTCCACTACTTTGGAAAGTTCGTCCTTAGTTGTTCGTAACTCCTCCTGTAGTTGTAAAGTCCGAGGAACACTCGCACCATTTGAGACTGACATGATTATGTTGCGAATCTGAGACACACCCAGCAGTACGTACTGAGTACCGACTGACCACAATTGTTGTTGACTCTTATCTGTCCGTCCGTAGTGTGATGGATGATGATTGTGGTTTCAATTTTTTGACGACCAGTGACACGTTTTTAGTAGTGTTGGTATACCACAGGTTGGTTATTCTCCTCCCCATCCACCTGGACGCCAAAGACTCATCATTATTTCACTCGGTTAAAAAATAACGAAAATAAACTACAAAATATTAAAAGCTTTATGTATGAAACTCACCTCAAGTTGAGGTCCTCAACGAAAGACGACTTGACTTGAC
>JAHZMZ010002601.1:0-20094 GCA_027743805.1 Lepidocyrtoides sp. E14 | reverse complement strand
ACTCGAATATTTACATCATATTGCCACGGAAATTGTGACATAGGACTTGAATTTTAAAGAATTAGCTAGGTGTGAAATCAATGGTATCACACTGATTCTTTAAAGTTCAAGTTGGCGCGAGCTTTTCTTGCCAAATGTATTTGTAAATACATCGGCGTCATTTCTGTCTGATGCACGTATGTCACAATTTCCGTGGCAATATGATGTAAATAATTGAGTTCATTTGTCCCCCCGGTATGGCTATTTTTTCCACCGCCCAAAATCAACTCCGTGATTTTCCTCGGCACTTCTGAGTAAAAAACTTGATGCCAGCAGCATAGTATTCCATAGTGATTTTTTATATATAAAAGAACTTTGGTGTTACATCTAAAATAAAAACAATCTTTTGACTCACGACATTTTTTAAAATTTTCACTATCAAATAATGCCAAATGAAAACAAAATAAATAATAATAAGGTTCGGTATTTAACGTTTCTGAATCCAATGAGCGCTGTAACAGCAAGTGCATACGTTTTTTTAACTTCATTTGGACATTTTCTTAGCTGTCATAACATGTTCGATGGTTCGACTAGCATTATAAGCAAAAGAACGTTCATTAATTACCCTATTTTATACTTCGTTTAATCCACAAGTAACACTTATCCTCTCTTGGGGATATTTTTTATTAGTTGTTAAGCAAGCGTACGGTATCCTTAGTGTCGTCACAAAAGAAATGGTAGACTTCTCAGAATTTAATTCTCTTCATGTATATACCTATGCATCATTAGTTTGTTGTTCATATGTAGTAATCCCTTTGGAAGTTAAGATTAGTAGAAAATACGAAATGAAAATACAATTTTGGAGAAGAAACAATTATATTCCTTATTTCACTACTGAATAAACTTGACAAGCATTTTTATTTATGTCTTTACAATTCCAAGTTTTAACTTGTCGTTATTTTTGCCCCGTAGTAACATTATTATTAATATTTTACAAGAAGCACACTATCATCGCCGAAGCAAATTCAAACCTACTGAGTAACTGGAAAAAGTGCTAACTTGACCGACAAATAAGGTAAGGGTAAACATCGTAAATATGGAGCAAAAAACTGTTTGAAACTTAATTAATGAAAATTATTTTAGTTGAAGACATGGATGCTCGAAATAATGAAGTGGAGTTGGCCCATAACGATGGTGGCGTTGGTGGAAACGGTGTTCAAGCAGAAGCTGATGTTGTAGAAGCAGGTCAAGGGGAAAATTTAGTGGATGTAGCTTCAAAAAATAACGAAAACGGAGATGACTTTTACAAACAACAACTGGCACGGGACAAACAAGTGTTAGAAAATCTCCTTCCGGAAGATGTATGCAAAAAATACAATTTTAGTTGTACTTTAGTTATTTGACTGAAAAAGTAACACCGGAACGTGAAAAATTAATGCCATATGCATATTTTGGGAAACTAGTATTCTAAAAAGCACTTAAGATTGATGGTGTCCAATAAAAAAATAGAAATTTACTAAATTTTTCTGTTCCGGTGCTTCCTCGTTATGTAAGCTAAACAATTATTGTCTACCCTGAAATATTTTCACAGATATGGCTTCTTCTTCTCAAATACCCTTTTGTGCGTGAAGACCACAAATTACTGGAAGCCCTCAGTAACGCGTCCCTCTACTTTAGACAAAAGGTATATAGACAACGTATCTTCTTTCTCTTTCCAAAAGTCAGCTTCCATCTGATACGTTATTTTGATAACCAGCCATCACAAAATACATCTTCAACCTCCACAGGAGAGAGTAGCAACACCGGGAACGGTCATGCTAACCAACAATTAGTGACCTCGCCAATTACAGAAATATTGCGCTTAAGAACAGTTTATAAATCCTGGAACAAATGGGTAGAAACCATGCATCAGAATCTCTCTCTCTTTTCTAAAATGAATTCCACAGAAATGCTAGGTTTCGACAATGCCGTCTCTGTAGAAGCGAATGACAGGTTTGCTAACGCTATCACACTTTGTCAGCGGACAAGAGAGGTTCACTTTTCTGAACACGATCAAGAGAAAATTACCAAGTTTATTAAACATTTTGAGGAAACCCATACCACTAGCGAAGCATCGAAAAATCCATTTTTGGGAAGAAATGTGACTTTTAATTATTCTGAAACAGGTTTTCTACCATTTTTGACTATCGGAGGATCTACTCATCTCACAGGCATCAGAGGGATTTTATCCAAATTTGGCGAGCACATTTCAGTTTGCAGTCTAACTGCACGAGACACTTATTCCTGCAGACAAAATTATTATCCAGTGCTAGCAGGGCTGCTGGATTTTATGCAGAAATTAAAATTTTTGAAAATTTGCTATACCAGATTTACCACGCAGTACATTCATGTACCCAGGCTTGGTTTTGTTCCTCGCCAAGTAAACATTCCACCATCAGGAAATGACTTAATAGAATTTGAAAATATTAACAATTTAACGCTTCATATTTCCCAAGAAAGACGGCGGCATTTGAAAGGATTTTCGGCCAAAAGCTTGCCAACCTGTATTTTCAACTTGTATCTAAGAGCCTACAATACCATTTCCAGACTGGAAATTGAGAATATAAATGATCACGACATTGACGTAATAGAAATGCCTAACTTGACACAACTCGTTATTCAGATTTCCGAATTGACCGACTGGGAAAAGGTAAAGGTTGCAGGGAGAAAGTGGCGTTTAGAAACTCTCCATATCAGTTTTGGTAATAAGGTGTGGTCACTTGTTGGATGGTTCGGAACAATATCTGTGCTCCGCAGGAATTGGGCCAATACCTTGACCAATCTGATAATAAAGCTTCCAATTGAAGACCATAATAGTCACAATCAACAGTTGGAGATGCCGTTACATCCCTTGTCCAGATTAGAATGTCTTCATCTTCAGTACTTGGGACTTGTTTTGAATGACACCTTCAACTTGGATTTTCTCTTGTGGATGGAAGCGAATTTAAAAAAGATTGATATAACTATTCGCTGTCATTACGTCATGTGGCGTAACAGACGAGACGAACTTTTGATTGGTCAAGGGGACGAAATCAGATTTTTGGATTTTTTTGAACTGGGGCTTACCAATGATGCGTATTTGATGCGGGAGAGGTTTCTTTGGAATGTGTGTCCAAGTTTAGAAAGCTTTGACTTTTGGCTTGAGGAGCACAATTACAATCAGCCTTGGAATGATGAACTAGGAGACTGTTTAGCAACCTACCACTACGGTGCAGAAAAGATGAATAATAATTGGGATGATAATCTGCTTACTGCTGTTGAGACCGGCGGAGAATATTAAAAAAATGCTGTTCTGCCCACTAATTTTAAATTTTTAAATGTCAACAATAGCCATGGACGGGGAAGGTGTTGTAATAGATTATATTATCAAATTTTATTTTATTTAAATGTGTCAAATTCACACAAAATTTATATATATTTAAGGATAATGGTTTAGAAGTTTTTTGTCTGATTTTAGAAGTAGAGAACTCCTTATGTCACCAACAACTGTACCGTGCCACCTGATCAACGACATGTCATGACAGGACAATGTCAAAATGTCCCAAATGGCTGACATTTAAAATCGAGGACATGTCAGGACAATTTAATGACGGTGACATATTGACTTTGTCAATAAAATGTCAAATTCAAACTTACTACGTACGGCGTTGACGGAGATACATAAATGCTCAATTTATTCTTGAAGTGAAATCCTCACTTTTTGTAATCACTAACGTTGACAATCAGTTATTAAAATCAGCCTAGTATGTACATTTAACTTAAAATCACTGCGTTATGCATGAATAAAAATGTTTATTTCAAAAACTGACATGTCGGCCACGCACGTTGAATTCTGATTCGGCCATTCGCAACTCACTCACACAATTGACTTTCCAGCCCTTAAATGCCTCAAGCTTGAAAACGAGAGAGCCTGTGCTTTTGTTTCCTCTAAAAAAATTGCGTAACACAATTGCAGTCTAGTCCCAGGGGTCAGATTTTGGCCCCTGGGACTAGACTGCAATTGTGTTTACTGAATAGTGAAACGGAAGATGGTGTTGAAAGTGACAACCATTCTTGACTGCCACTGCCAATCAAATGTCAAATGTGGAAATGAGTTTGCCTTAAGTGAAGACTCAGTACTCGCCTATTTGCAAGTTCTAGCAACGAATTTAACAAATGTTTTGCATATGATAAGAATATGCTTTAAAAAATATGAATAAATGCTTGACATGAGCATAAAGACATATATTATTATGAGCATTGAAACGGATTGCTTTATTAAAAGAATGGGATTCAAAAATTTGACATTTTATTTTTTATTTTTTGAAATTCTGGAACAATTTTTTTATGTTTTACCTACTCCTCAAGTAGGCAAGATTCAAAAGAAATGCTTATCAAAAGCAAAGCATTCTTCAGATAGCATGCAGGCATTTAACAGTTAAGGAGCACTGAATGAAATCCGATCATGTTGGAAAATACTTCTTGCTCCTGAAATATATAAATTGTTAGAGCAAAAATTAATCAGAATTTTTATTGCAGAAGAAATATTTTAAAAATTACTGTTCGGTTAAATAAGTTTATTAGCTTACCGATAAGGCTTCTTCAACGATTTCGTTTGTGGTTTTGTTTTTCCCCTTGACAGCGTCTTTGATCTTTTTTTGGGGCTGCTGGGTTCCTTCCTGCGGAGAACCGGTAATGAATAATCGCCAAAAGAATGCTATGTCATGGTTGGGTACTTCCATACGTCCGACTCCGGATATTTTGAAATGAAAAAAATGGAGGCGGATCGTAACTGAGAAAAGTTTCATGAAAATGAAAATTTAAAGAAACAAAATTTTGATAACGCTTGCGATAGCGTTGATTATGTGCTGGCATTTAGGGTTATCATTGAAGTGTAAATAGCAGATAATAAAAACTAAACTCATGATGAATAACGATGACGATACGGATTACGTCACGTATACAGCTGCACAAGTATTTATTTGTGTTTTCCCTTCTTGGCACATTTGCTAACGACGAGTTAAATATGAGGATCAGCATTACGTTGAACTACTTATCTTCTCTTATGGTACTATTTACAAGTTCTCTTTCAACAGGTCAGTAGGTAAATATCAAAATTAATCCAAGGTGGAGTCTTTAGAACTGCCTGAGGTTAGAAGGGAAAATCTCACTTTGTCCAAAAAGATTTATCAAGCCTTTTTCGACAATTTTGTTTATTTATGATTAAATCAAATTATTGTGTCAAATCAACCACTTGAAAAATAGCTATATGGACCCTATTTCCCAATAAATTTATCTTTACTGTACATTAGAGCTTATCTTGGAAAAATGATTCATACGGACTAGAAGATTTCTCAGATTCTTGAAAATATTCGGTCACCATATCTTAGAAAGTTAGAACAACTGTGGTCCGAGTTTGGTATGTTTCAAGAAGTCCCAATCGAATGATGAATTTTGCTCTAATATATGGGTTTATTTACTGCTAAAGTATTTATTTATTATTATTATTACTAATCTTTCTAAATAAAAATTATATGTACTATCAAGACAATATCCCTTCATTAAAATTAGTAATAAAATAATCAAATGATTTGCGAGCATTTAAACTTTCTTACCCTTCAAACCTGAGCTGATCTTAACTGAACAGAAAGGAAGGGACGTACAATCTAAATTTTGAACTACCTGTACTACCTGAAAACATGAATTTTCCTTTTTTTTGCATTTACTGTTTTGATTGTACATATATACGTAAGCAAACAATACAGTCGCAGATTGCACTAAATATCAATTTTACTGAAAAGAAAAATAAACAATTGTCCTTAACTACTTGTAAATGTTAGGTCTTAGTACCCACTGCACATTAATACGCTTTTACATTACAAAAATAGTATTCTAAGATTTCAAAATATCCTTCGTTATCAAAATAAGCTTAAAATGCATATGAAATTTACAATCGAAAATTGACAAATTAGGTAAAATAATTTGACACAAGGCAAGGGAAAATATGTCCTAATCGAATAAAATCTGGTAAAATTAAATATAACATTAAAAACAAGGCTAACGTCGAAAACTACAAATATTAAATTAGTCTAAGTAGCATTTTTCAATATTTTCCGCCGGTATTAACAGCATTAAACAGATCTTCACTCCACTTATTTATCTTTTCCGCACCATAGTGGTAAGTTGTCAAGGAGGGTCTTACTTTCATAGGCTTACCGTGGTTGTGCTCCTCAACCCAAAAGTCAAAACTTTCCAATTTTGGAAACTTATTCCAAAATAACCTCTCTCGCAGGGAGTACTCCTCATTACTAAGCCCCAGTTCAAAAAATTCCAAAAATTTGATGCTGTCTCCTTGGAATTTTAAAAGTTTTTTTCGTCTGCAACGAAACACGAAGTAGCAGCAGCGAATTGTTATGTTAAGTTTTTTCAAATTGGTGTTTATGGGCAGAAGGAAATCCAAGTTGAAAGTGTCATTCAAAACTAATCCCAAGTATTGAAGGTGGGGAAAACATAAACTGGACAGACGACTTTGCAGCCCGCAGTACTTTCGAATAGCACTATGATTTTCTAATGGAAGCTTTATTATCAGATTGGTCAAGGTATAAATCCATTTCGAGTGGAGCACAGTCATTAATCCGGACCATCCAAGAAGTGGCCAAACCTCCTTACTAAATTCCGAGTGGAGTGTTTCAAGAGGCCAATCTGTCCATGCACCTTTTTTTACCTTTTCCCAGTCTCGTAATTTGGAAATCTGAATAACGAGTTGCGTCAAGTTAGGCATTTTTATTACGTCAATGTCGTGATCATCTATGTTCTCAATTTCCAGTCTAGAGATGGTATTGTAGGCTCGAAGAAATGAGTTGAAAATTGAGGTTGGCAGACTTTTCGCCGAAAATCCTTTCAAAAGCTGGCGTGCTTCTTGGCAAATATTATTTGTGATATTATTATTAGCAATATATTCAAATTCTTTTAAGTCATTAGCCGAAGGCTGAACGTCCACTTGGCGAGAAACGAAACCATGCTTGGGGTCATATTTGTATTCAGTGGAATATCTGGAATAGCAAATTTCCAAAAATTTCAATTTCCGTAGAAAGAGCAACAGCTCTACCAGTTGTGAATAATAATTCCATCTGCTGAGGTTAGTGTCTCGTGCATGGAGAACGCAAACTGAAATGTGTTCACCATATTTGGATAAAATCCCTCTGATGCCTGTGAGGTGCGTAGACCCTCCGATAGTCAAAACTGGTGGAAAGCCTGTTTCGAAATAATTAAAGGTCACATTTCTTCCCAAAAACGGATTTTTTGATGCTTTTTTGCTAACGTTATGAGTTTCCTCAAAATGTTTAATAAACTTGGTAATTTTCTCTTGATCGTCTTCAGCAAAGTGATCACCTCTTGTCCGCTGGCAAAACTGGTTAGCGCTAGGAAACCTTTCATTCCCTTTTATAGACACGGCATTTTCGAAACCTATCATTTCTGTTGAATTCATTTTGGAAAAGAGAGAGAGATTTTCATGCATAGTTTCCATCCAGTTGTTCCAGGATTTATAAACTGTTCTTAAACGCAATATTTCTGAAACTGAAGAGGTCCCTGCTTGTTGGTTAGCATGTCCATTTCTGTTGCTACTCTCTCCTCCGTTGGTTGCAGCTGTAGTTTCGATTGGCAGGTTTTCAAAATAACGTATCAGATGGAAACTGACCTGTGGAAAGAGATATTGGATACGGTGCTCATAAAGAGAATTACGAAAGTGAGCAAACGCGTTCAATCGGAATCCCAATGTCATGGGGTCAATACGTACATGAGGGTCTTCGACGAGCATCTGCCACACCAGTTAATATTTCAATACAGACAATGACTTATTTTACTTAATGAGGAAGCACCGGAACGTGAAAATTTAGTACGGGCTTCTTTCTTATCTTCAAATAGAATTATTTTCCTGAACTGCGGAGATGACTTTTTTTTCACGTTCCGGTGTAACTTTGATAGTAAAATTTACTAAAGGTACTTGTTTTTTACTTACATGCTCCGACAGGAGAGGTTGTTCCAGTGGTTGTACATCTCCGTTTTCGTCATTTTCCGGAGCTGCATCCACTAGGTCATCGCCTTGGCCTGCTTCGGCTTCAATACGTGCCAAATCGTCTTCGGCATCGTTTCCACGAACGCCACCGACATTATGGCGCAACTGTGCTTCGTTACTCTGAGCAACCATGTCCTCACCTAAAATAATTTTAACGACTCAATTTGTCTTGTTGTTCCTGTGGTAAAGGTCAGAGGTCGGAGCCGAAGAGGATGGTCAAATGAACGATTGTTTTTCTAGTGATAAAAAACAACGTATAATTTGTTGAGTATAAAATGTGGGGCGAACAGATACGCCTATAAATGCTACGGAAATATATTACAAGATTGACTGCTAAACGTTGTGACTTTGACTGGCATTGTAAGTGCCCTCAAAGTGCTACTGATCGTACTAAACGTAACTGACGACAACTCGTCGTAAAGTGGTCGTGCCCTTCTCCTCGGATTACTGCATGACCTCAATTAAGTATTGAACTAAACAAAAGAAATACAAATCCTCATAGGATAAAGTATGACGTTTACATCAGTACTTAAAATTAGACATTTTACATAGGTACTTAAAAGACAAAGAAAATATATGTACAAAAAATTCGTCTTGACATTAGAGATTAAAATAGACCAAATCATGCACAATCATTTGTTCCACTTCGACCTTGGGTATTAGTTCTTACATTGTTGGTTAGCGATTGCAGTTGACTTACAAAGCTATGACCGAAATGTAGGAGAACTATTCACTAAAAAGGTTCAGCTTAAGTAGGTTATTGAACCAACTTTGGTTCCTGCATAATAAAAAGGTAAAATCCTCTTACAAGCTTACAACATAACATAAAAATTAGCTTACGCTTGGGATAAACCGTTACGACTAAAATACCAAGCGACCCTTCATATGTACAACCTGTCACAGAACAAGTCATTGTTCGTAACACTTGTTTTAAGAAAAAAATGATTAAAATTTAGACTTTCGTGGAAAACACAGGGATGATTTAACTGAAAAAATGTAGACACATAAAAGTGCTTGTCTGTGGCATTGAGTGGAGTGGACTATCTTGTCCAAAATACTATTTTTATTTCACATTTTCTATCTACCATAACTTCCAAAGTGAGAAAATATCATTTCTTTTGTGATGATTAATTAGGTTAGCTAAATTACCCGACAAATACTAAAAACATCCCCAAGATAAGATAAGCCTAAGTTCTGGATTAAACAGAGTATAAAAATGTGATTGTTGGCCAAGTGCTGATACTTCTGGTTGCAAGTATGTATACCAACTTGGTAAGCAAATAGGTAGATTTGTACCGTTATATACCATTGCTGTGGTATGCAGTCTACCAAAATCAATTCATACTAATCATACTATCCTAAACTGACAAAGTTTATTGTTATGAATAATAATAAAGATGGGGACAACGATAACAATATTTCCTTTGTTAGCTTCTGTCAGGTTGTTCTGGTATTTATTTTTTTCGCTTAAGGATAAGTCGGTGATGAAGTACATAAGTACATATCCCCAAAATCAGAGCAAACTTTACAATTCCCTTTGCTCGATTATGACCCGTTGGGAAACTTAGGTACTTAACGTTATACAGTTTCTTCATTCGTAACAATATTACAATTCAATACAGGATTATACAACAGCATACATGCTTTATTTCTCCTCAAACACGACTGGAAGACCACCATCACATTTTGTAACCATTTCTTCGAATACCTCTAAAAATTCATAATAAATAATAAAATCATCGTCTTGCATTAATATTGCTTGATATGACATGGTCACTGACGCAATAAAGAAGTAAACTCATGAATGTATCTTTATTAATAGATGAAAGAGCTGTAAAATCATATTTGCAACTTATAAAAACTATGCTTAACTGAAATCTAGACTTATTTCTCTTAAAAAACAGCACACGGCTACATAAATTTAATTTTAATTTCCAATGCAGAAGTGTTAAGCTTATCAACATCAGCACTACTGTAGAAGCAGCGAGGATTTAGGTAATCTACAGACAGGTTACAGTACGATCAGGACCCAAGCCCTTGAATATTTCAGCTATTTCATCCGATGCCTACAGAAAGTAAAATTATAGCTAAATAAACAAATAGTTATTTCAAGTTTTGTTTTTTCCCTGATTTATCTTTGATGTAATTAGTCTTATATCATAGTTCCAATAGAGTAGCTAATAAATAAGCCTACCTGAAAATCTTTTCCGAAAAATAAATTCCGCAAATTAGGCATTTGCATGAACCCAAACTGGAACGCGGCATCCGATAGTAGTGAACCTTCTTCAAAACCCCATCTACAATAGCCTATATCTGATTCCAGAAATAATTTCTCCAAATCTGTACCAGATAAAAAAGTTTTGGGTAGAGCAACCTACATCCTACGCATGTTTTAATCGATAAAATTATTCAGAATATCAGATGTTTGCTAACTTACTGTTAAGATTTTTTATTGAGGATGAACCGCCAATTTCGATATTGTCAGCGTCACCAGTTTCGCGTAATCTCTTTGCTTCCTCTATTGATATTCCAAGTAAAAGGGCATCCCATGGATCTGAGTTTGTTACATCTTCACTCCCACATTCTACTTCTATAGATAACCACTTAAGATTTGTCATAAACTTAAACACATACTGAAGTCCAGCTATATCCGCTCCCCGGATTTGTAGCTTCAAGTTTTCGAGATGTGGAAACGCTTTGTGGGCAGATGTGATAATATCATGATCGACATCAATGAAATATTGGTCGTCGTTATAGTCAAAGTTTTCATCAACCAATTTCAGCCCCAGGTGACGCATTTCCTTAAAAATTGAAGTCCTTGTCCACTTGTGAAACATTCGAACTGTGTGATTTTCCAATTCTAAATAACTAAGTTCTGGCAGATATTTTTCAAGGTAATGCACTCCATTATCCAGTTCCATATTTAAGCTGGTTGTGCATAAACTAAATAGATTTGGTAAAAGAGGAAAACGAAAGTACGTTGGCCGCTTTGGAACTCCGTCATGAGGAGTTCCTTCGTCAAACGCTAAATTGCCAATACTGTTGGGCACGATTTGTAGAATTTTAAATATCAGACCGTCTTCGAATGGTGTTGGTGGAACATGCAAATTCAAATGGTATAAATTTGGCAGGTAGTTCACTGCAAGTTGACGTAAGTTCTTGTTTCGTATTGTGCATTCAATAGCCAGATATGTCAGGGATGCTGGTAGAATGGCAAACTCAAATCCACTTGGAACGGGTAATCTTTGACGATAATTACTTTCCAGAGTCCATGGAGTTGTTATGTGAAACTCATTTAAGTGGCTGCAACCAGCTAGCAAATGGCGCATAAATTTACCGACACTACCACTAATTTCTAGTGATGAAGAAGTTGGATGCTGTCTTTGTGATTTTCTGGCATTAAAATCAATCGCCAGTGTTCCCAAACGTGGAAACGATGAATTTTGCACGCCGAATGATTTGAGCTCGACCTCCCTTGGCAGTGTGAGCTCTAGGTGTACTAAACCATTTCCACCGAGTTCAAGGCACTTAAATAAAGGTTTGGCAACATCTCTGTTAAATTGTGAGAGCGTGAATGAAGCCACTTTAAGAGAAAAGGTAGGAACAGGTTTTGAAATACGCAACTGGGCCTTGATATGGTTCACAAAATGGGATAGCAATTTTCCATCTTGTTTTACGTCCAATCGCCCATTAACAGAATTTGATTGGTGTAACCTGATTCTAAACATTGGTAGATTTGCTTTTCTTAGGCAATTTGTAACACTTTCCAGCCAAACTTTCTGAACAAGACGATAGTTTCGAATATCTTCTTTTTTGGATGCAAGTCTAAATTCTCCGTAGCTTTTTGTGACTACAGAATAGTAAAGTATTAGCTCCCTCAGCTGCAATAAATGAGTTTATCTTTTATTTATTTTACTTTGCACTATTTTCTTAAAATTCATCTTCTACATTTAACGCTTGCAGTGGATACATTGTTATCGCAACTTTTGAATTTTGAAAGGGAAACTTACCTCTGCAATTCCGAACACGCGTTCCACGCTGGTCGTAGTTCTCATTGTGTGGCAAATATTGATCAGGAAGTTCAATTAATTTGTATCTTCAATAAAAGTGCTACTAACAATGACACTGGTTTTAAGTTTTAGGCAATACTATGTAATATTGCAATTTGATAATTTACAAATAGTTTGCGCACACAACAGTTTTAATCTAACACTGTACAATGCTCAACATAATATACAAAATACCTGTCTTAAACTATATTTTAAGTTCTGTAAACCCCATATTTTCTACGATTATTGGAGAGTAAGTAAAATGAAATGGTCAAGGTTTACAACAGTATACACAAGTAATTCTCTGAGCCCATCTTCAACAAACTAAGGTTATGAAGTAGGCTGGAGGCCGATGTTGAATAAACTAACAATAAGCACGAAATATAACTAAGAAAGCAGCGGTGCAATATTTGTGACTGAAAGTCTTGAAAAATTGTGCAGCATCATTTTTTTGTACATTATGCTCTCAGAAGATGCAGGCATACATCATACATTGTTTTAAGTATGTTGTAGTGTGGTCTGTCCCATATAATGGTGTGTACTCAATTTAAATAAACCAGATTCTGACAAGTCAGGGAAATGAAGCTCGCTGTTACTATGAATTTTTCTGTGACAAAAACTGGCATATTCTAACGTGTGAGACATTGTTGAGAAAACTGAAAGGTAGAATGATGTATTTACTATTGTTACATCATTGCTTAAGTTTAGCGATAATTTACCGTAATAGTGCCAGCATAATCATAGGGTTTATGGGTTGTGTTCTTGTGGGAGGGGACAAAGGTCATCTTGGGAGATTATGGTCTGGTGAATGATTGGTGCAAAGCAGAAGTTTCTAGTAGTATGCACAACGCCTGATTTATTTATACTAAATAACTGTGGTGACTTGATACACATTATTGCTACTTTCAAATATCCTACGCAACTTGTACGTAAATACGGAGAGTAATATTGAATAAAGAACTGGTCAGAATTTGACTGGCGTTGTATGTCCCCTCAAAGTCTAAGTGAGCCTAACTGACGACTGGTCGTACACTGGACGACATCTCGTTGTGCATGGTCGCGCCCTTCAAATGAATAAAATGAGTTTTTTATACCTTCATGCAAATACAGAAACCTACTAAATACTTAAAAACTTTAGGAACACATTGCCATGCAGCTTCCTCAAGATTACTGCATGACGTCAATCTCTATTGAAGAATCAACTAAGATGAATACAAATCCCCAGAGTATAAAATGTGACGTTTTACATTAGTGACTAAACACAAAGAACTTAATTACTAAGTTCCACCTTGACACTGGCGATTAAAATAAAACAAACTACGTACAAACATTTGATTACTTATACATTGGTGATTAGTTCTTACATTGGTGATTAGTTGGTAATATTGACGTCACAAAACTATCCCGAAACGTAGGATATCTTTTCACAAAAAGGTTTACATTAAACAAGTCATTGAACAGACATTTGTCCTGCATAATTCTTCAAATCATCTTTACAAGTTTACAAGATATATAAAAATAGCTTACATGTCAGACTAGCTATTTAGACCAACCAAAAAACCATTCGACCCTTCAAATATACATATTCAGGACAATCCATTGTTCATCAATAAATGATAAATAAAATTAGGGTTCTACGAGAGGGAATTAGTGTGTTCGTTTGTTCAGAACAATCCATTCTTCGTCGGCTTAAGTAAAATGAAAGTGTGTAATGAGGGTTTCAGTGCACGGATGGACAAAATGCAGTCCTGAAAATACAAAACCCATGATACGTTTTTTTCAAAAATGAATGAAAAGTACAATACATTCATAAATCCATTTTTCTGAGAAATTTAGACACAAGATACAACTAAATGTTTACATTTCCAAAATATACAATACTTTTATCTATAACCTACGTTGTCTTCATTTCTACTTGACTTTAAGTAACAAAAGCATATCCAAGTTTTCATCTGTAACAGTTATGGAAGCGGCGATCGTTTTACCTGTTGAGTTACCCGTGCACATTCGGCATTCTCCCTTGATCTATGACTGATCATCACTTAAAGCTCAGTAAAATATGCCACTCAAAACTATTGGCAAATTCAAAAGTCTGAATTTCAAAACCAGAATTGCTTTTGTAGCAACAAGCATTCATTGGTAACGTTTTTTAGAAGATGTGTGTGAAGTAAAAACCGGTTTTTGAAAAAACCAAATCCAAAACACCGGTTTTAATGAAAACCAAAAACCGCCACCCTGCAGGAATAAAATACACCCTCCAGCACCCTGATATAACAGTCAAAATCAAACATCAAACGATCAGACACTTAGCACAAAACCGTTTAAGAACACATACAAGCGAAATAATAAGCAATATTTCCCATTACATACTCATATCATACGGTAATGATTCATCAGTGATACGAAAATTTCAGTATTTTGTGAAACAAACATTTTACCCCTGCCAAATTTGGTATGAATACGCCAAGTCGTCTTTTATAATGCCATAAAAATATCGGTGCAGATTTATGGGTCGGAACATTTCCAAATTGATACATTTTCATAAAATACATGCAAATCATGTATGGTAAGGAAATACGAATATTTCAGGAAATAGACTTTATACCCCTACCAAATTTGGTATGAATATGTACGCCAAGTCGTTTTTTATAATGCCATAAAAAATTTGGCGCAGATTCATGGGTCGGAACATTTCCAAATTGATACATTTTCATAAAATACATGCAACTCATGCATGGTGTAGAAATACAAATATTTCAGGAAATAGACTTTGTACCCCTACCAAATTTGGTATGAATACGCCAAGTCGTCTTTTATAATGCTATAAAAATATTGGCGCAGATTCATGGGTCGGAACATTTCCAAATTGATACAATATCATAGAACACATGCAAATTTTGTATAGTAACGATATACGAATATTTCAGGAAATAGACTTTATGCCCCTACCAAATTTGGTATGAATACGCCAACTCGTCTTTTATAATGCTATAAAAATATTGGTGCAGATTCATGGGTCGGACCATTTCCAAATTGATACATTTTCATAAAATACATGCAACTCATGCATAGTGTAGAAATACAAATATTTCAGGAAATAGACTTTGTACCCTCATCAAATTTGGTATGAATACGCCAGGTCGTCGCTTATAATGTTCCGACCCATGAATCTGCACCAAATTTTTTATTGCACTATAAAAGATGACTTGTCGTTGTCACACGTAATTTGGTAGGGGTTCAAAGTCCATTTTCTGAAATATTCGTATTTCCTTACCATACATGATTTGTATGCAGTCTATGAAAATATATCAATTTGGAAATGCTTCGACCCATGAATCTGCACCAAATTTTTAATTGCATTATAAAAGACTACTGGACGTGTTTACAGCAACTTTGAAAGGGGTACAAAGTCTTTATCGTGAAATGTTCGGAATCATTTACCATTAATGATTTGTATGTACGATATTAAGTTGTTGGATTTTGTCAATGTTTCTACCAGATAATTGGCACTATAGCTTTGTCTAGCATTTTTGGGGAGTAAATAACGTATTAAGGCAAAGTTTGGCAGGGGTAAAACGTTTGTTTCACGAAATACTGAAATTTTCGTATCACTGATGAATTATTACCACATGATATGAGTATGTAATGAATGGGAAATATTGCTTATTATTTCGCTTGTATGTGTTATTAAACGGTTTTGTGCTAAGTGTCCGATCGTTTGATGCTTGATTTTGACGGTTGTGTCAGGGTGCTGGAGGGTGTATTTTGTTGCTGCAGGGTGGCGGTTTTTGGTTTTCATTAAAACCGGTTTTTTGGATTTTGGTTTCTCAAAAACCGGTTTTTACTTCACACACATTTTTTAGAAGAGCCAACATAAATAGTTTACGATAACTCAACTCTGCATAAACTTTTCTCCAGCATTGCGAAATGTTCTATGTGATCTAATCAGGAAACCACTTGAGATGTCACGTAATTTCAGAGTTATCACTATTATATTCATAGTGCTTGAGTGGTTAATACGTTCATTTCTGAAATAAGATGCTGCAAAAATGGTACTTACGATGAGCAATAATGCTAAATTATTGGTTATTCTCTTCCGCTCTACAAAGGGCGTGGTTATCTCAAAGAAAACTACATTTAATTATCATAACAAGCATCTTATGTTTATGTTTAAATCTTAACTATTGTGTTTTAGTGAATGAATTTTAGAGTTATTCGTTGGTAAATTTGCAGCAAATACCTCACAGTTGTTAGAGAATTCAATAATTTGCTTTTCCATTTTGATCAAGTTGCCGTTCAAGTCAAATTTCGTATAATACTTTACAGCACAATGCACAAAACCTGATATAATTATAACTTGTCATCATTCAATAGAAATTTTTCCACCGAACTGCAAGCCTAAGTAACGAGTTGATTCATTCCAAAATGAAAAGTTAGAACAGAAAACAGTCCAGTTAGTTAGTAGAAGTACATATGTTTATCTGATTATTAAGTGGTATGTAAATATTCAAAACTTGCTTTTGTCATTGTCAATAGATATTTTGTACTGACTATAAGACATCAGTCCCTGAAACCGTGAGAAAGTAAAACTTACTGCACGTATAACATCGTGGTAATGATGACATATAATGACCTTGTGAACACCAAAAACACTTTAAAAGTGTTAAGTGCCATATTATAGCCATCATGATGTTAAAATAAAGGAATGCTTACTAGTTTCTTCGATAATTAGTACTAATCATAATGCATTCAACAGTTACAAACATTTAAAAAAATGTTTACAAAAATACTCATAATAATATGTAGATACGGTTCATTATAAACTTCGTAACACACTCGTATAAACACGTAGAGTGATAGTGATACAGTACATTTTGAAATTTGTAGGACGTTTCTCGGAACATGATTTATATCCACTCGTCTGGGATCATTCAAATAGTTCGTTACGCCAAAAATGGCCAATTTTTGACCCCACCCCTCCCTACGTTACGCTTCTTAAACTGCAGGATAGGGCACTTAGCATGGAACGTAGTAATCTGTACAAAAATCAAGCGGAGAATACTATTATCAGCGTATTTTGGGAAAGTACATGTTATAATTTCACAGGTGTCAAAATTAACATGAGAAAATAGTTATAATTTTTCGGTGAAGCAAGCTAATTTTGCTGGTTTATACATAAAAAATGACTTAAGTATTATCAATTAAGGCCAGCAATAAAATTAGACTGCTATTATTTTGTTTCTAACTTTTGCTAAATGTTTGCCGTGGTATGGATCATGTAGAATTGTATACTATTCTTAAATATAGCAAAGTGTCATCGCCCTTGACTGACCTTGTGACCTACACTACACTAAAATGTAACACTTAGCGGAGTAAAAGTAAATTGATTGCAAGATCATTAGCAGAATCAACACAAACCAAAGGAGTAAGACTATTGATAAAGTTAATGGATCCAAAGCCGACCGTTATGTAGCTACATGACAAATAAAATATTCTTCGCCACTTCCTTTCAAAACATGAACTGTTAGAATGATCAGGGCATTAAGCGTAAATGTTTAAAAAATTTAAACTACGTTGTAAGAACGTATGCCTGCGCTCGCGCTCCTACAATACCAACCAGAGAGCACATTGCTCCAATCAGCTCTAGTGCACAAAACAATATCGCAACTAAATTGTTTTCTGTCCATTTCATTCCAATCAATGCGCTGATTCCCAGTTCCTGAAATGGAAATAAAAGGGTAATTAGTGCCACTGTAATGCCCAGTTTTTGTATTTCGTTCATCAGCACAGCCAAAACTTTCATTCGTCTGTACTGAAGTGAGATGTGGTAAAAGTCTTCAGTGGTGCCTGCCGCCAGAGAAAATTTTAGATGATCCAAAATGTACGCTTGGGAGTTTATTGTGCCGAGGACAACCATCGCAGTGACAACTGGAACAACGCCTACGCAATACAGGTAGAAAACAGAATTTGAACCGAACACAGTTTACAAAATATACTGTACAGTTGTCGGATTCTGCTCCATTTTCACCGAGCATTCAAGAGGAAGCCAGTATCCTGGGAAGGAAGGTTTACATAAAGTACTCCAGTGAACACCAAGGAGGAGAAGAAACACTAGAAAGAAAGTGATGGGTACCAGAGTCTACGCAAAGTGACATTAAGGCGCTCCAGAAGTGAATAACGGTAATTGTTACAGCCCTTGAAAGACAACTTGAATTTAAGGTGGCGGTTAACATAAACCACTATTTGCTCCACTTGATGTTGCAGTTTAAACCAATATGACATGACAGTTAAAGCGTTGACAGTGTAAATATGTACAAAATTTTGATCCATGTAAGATGTTAAATTTACATAAGAGATGAGGACGGATGACTTGAGAAAATGCTTTTGGTAAAAAATCACAAATTCAACGATCAAAAAAGCTGCACAAATTTTAACATTTAACTTGCTATTATAGTATAAAATTTAAATGTCAACCAAGACGTAATTGATATTAGTATGATGTCATGGAAAACTGAGAAGGTATCTTAACAAGTAAAGGATTGACCAGTACGCAACAAAGGCTACTCGTTCGGTGGTATGCACTAGTGTACGTACAAGAAAGAGGTGAACATTTTCATTAAGTTCTTCGACAAGGTTGGTGTTGATGATGTACGGATGATGGGTTCACACAGAGCGTGAACAGGAAGAGTTGAGGATAAATTGTTAACTCAGTAAATACTGAAGTAATGTTTTAGCACATGTTTTTAACTATCTGAATTGCCAGTCACTTATGCTGGCGCAAGATACTTTGTCTCCCATTTTTATTTAGCCTGGCAATTTTTTGTTGATACATTATTCCCATGGATGCAAAATCTTCGCAATCAGGAAATTGTGTGACTAGAGGCTCGCAGAGAGAACATTGGCTTCTGGCAGATCATCATAAGCTCCTCCCTTACATGCCACAACACTGCTAGTGTTAAAAATCTTTTAGAGCATAAGGAATATTTTGCAACCCTGCTTTAAGTCGATCAGATGATGGTGCGTGCGTACATTTTATGTATTATTTGTGTGTTCAAGTTCAGTCAGATCATCTGACTAATTCAGATAGCACTGTAAAAAGATGCACATAATATGCTCCTTTGCTCATACGCAACACAAAATTTGGTCAGAATTTGTATTTGAATCGATTTTTGTAACCTTTGAAACAAGTGAAAACCCTACAATTAAGAGTCTTCAGTGAAGCTCAGTTTGCATCACCAGGCCACAAACTCTCAACCGTTGTGAATACTGCATTGTCGCTAATAAAGTTTTACCCTGAAGTGAATAAGCAAACCCGCCACTCAGCAAACGTTATGGACAGGATTGTTGCCGGGTGAGAGATCGAGCTTTTTAAATTTATTGAATTGGAACAGAATGAATTTAAATTTTTTTAACTACATTTGATTTTGACGAATAAGAAAAATCTATGTATTGTGCCATTTGAGACATGTTGTTAATTGTTATGCATTAAATAATAAAGTTAATTACCATAAACTTAATCATAAGCTCTTTGTTACTTGCTCACTACTTCAGTTATTACTAGTTAAAGTTGACTTTAAAAAATGAAAAACAATTTGGCAACTGGTAGACCGTTTTTAGGACGTCGGCACTAGTAACACATCCTTAAGTCCTAATATAAAATCGGTCAATTGGCCGCAATATTACTCTGCTTCCAATAAACTTTGCGGAAAATAATAGTTTTCTCATTTCATTCTGTTTCAGTTCTGTTTAAGTGCCAGTTTGTCGTATTCAAAAAGCCGTTAGAACTCACTGTTAAATTGATCTTCAAGCACCTTTGGAACCGTTTACTAATTATTCGGTGCAAACATTTTGTAGCAAAATAATTTTCAATTAAACCAGCACTGTTGGACTAAGCTGCCGTACACAAGTCAAAAGCCCTCCTCGTCACCAAGGAAACATTTTGTTATTTTTGTTGTTGCTCCGTTGCGTTCC
>JAHZMZ010002600.1:0-12208 GCA_027743805.1 Lepidocyrtoides sp. E14 | reverse complement strand
TTTCTGAAAACAGGAATTAGAGGCTTTGTCGCATCTATTCTCCCTTTACATAATCTCTTGAAGGGCTTGTAAAATAAAATGCACAAAACAATGCTTATAATAACAGGACACTGCTGCAATAATTTATTACTCCTTCGCCTCAAGATATTTGCTGAAAAAAGAAAGTATAAAGGTAAAACTGGTCTCTTGAGGAAATTTTTGCAAACGTGTCGAAATTAGGGAAAGTGTCAATAGGCTGGTTGCCCATAAATACTAGCAGTGAGAAGGATGTTCCGCTACACTTTTTGTTACACGAAAAGTTTCTGTTCATGCTGCGCCTATATTGTCTTACAAATTGACTAGTTGTTTTTTGAACAAGTCAGTGCATATTTAGCATCCTCGTGTGCTATCTGTGCTATATTATTTAGGTATTTATTTATTAATTTTACGCATTCAATGCACTCAAAAATTTCATTTCTCTTAGTTTCTAGGCTGTCTTTTCAGAATATCACCATAATTAAAACGAAAAAAATGGCTTAGAGTTGTTCCGCTATGGAAACAAAGTAAAAGGAAACTTCTTTGATATTAGAATATGTATTTTAGTTTAAGCAACTTTGTGTTTAATAAATGCTCGTATTCAAGAAAGACTGAATAACTGACTTTACAGAGCTGAAATCGATGATGATTGGGTTTTATACACTATTTGTTTGAGTTTGATTCTAGTCTATTATTACAAAATTATTAAAACTGTCTGCAATTCTTATCAATCAATACACTCTTTTCATATTATATTTTTTGAGATAGGACAAAAGGTGGAAAGGAGATAGCGATGATGACTTGACGACGGCGAAGAAGGTGAATAAAAGTTGAAAAGAAAAATATTCAAAGTAGACGAGTGCAAAGAAATTGAGATTGATAACATCTTTCTATTTTTCCAGTTTCTTTCAACTTATTTTTCCTCTCCGACCGTCTCTTCTTGTATGCTGCTCCAATTCGAATATCAGCCCGTTTTCAACCCATTTTTTGCATCTTCCTCACGTTTTCCTTGATTGTCACATTGTCACCTTTGTATTGAGTGCTCCAAGAAAAAAATGCCTAAAATTTTTATCATCGTTCACAAGAAAAGTAGGTTAGTATTTTTAGGTACGTGTGCCTCATCTGCATTCCATTTCTATACTTTGTCATGCTGACTCGCTGACACAAACATATATATTTCCCCAGAGAGATGAAAAGAAGCAAAAAAATACGACAAAGAAAAAAATGAGAGAGAAATGCCAACAGCGTATTAGAAAATCGAAAAGTGGCATGGGTGTACAAAAAGTGAAAAAGGCAAACAGAAATGGCATCATCACCACATACAGTCGAGTTTACCTTGATGATGTGGAAACACGATTCCTTTCAGTGATCCTTTTCAAATGACAAACGGCAACAAAAACGCAAAGGAAAAGTATCACTTTGCCTTATTGCCTCTGTCCTCAAATTATGCATTTGAAAGTCGAGGTTTGGGTTTAAAAAAATGTTGAAAGGACTTGCTGCGAACATTAAAAGTTATATCATTGTTTGCCATCTAAAGTAAAGTGCTCTATAACCATGACCTAATTTTCTTTTTCAACTATTAAGTATTTTCAAAGTGTTAATTGAATTCAATCCTTTTTGAATTTTGTAACGTTAACATAAACGTAGGGAAAATGGGTTAATTTAAAATAGAATCTGTCATCTTCACTAGTTGGTTGAGTGGCTTAGGTTCAATGAGCAAGTTTTTTTCTGTAAGTGCTCCATTTTATTCCAGAATTAGCTAGTATTACAAGCCTAATATTTATCCCTCTTTTTGCATACTTGTGTAGCATTCAACAAAGCTACAATTATGTCTGGTCTTGTAACTGAAACCATAATACATATTGTGTAGTTAGTCGTTTCCGGGTCCCCTGCCTAGCAAAAAAAATATTTTTATGCTCAGAGAGCAAAGTCAGCAAATGCAAAATACAAGGAGTTTGATAACATGATGTATTACATATATTACTTCCGTGTTTGTCATGCCTTTTTAGTGGTGATGGTATGAAGAAATGAAATGATAACAACTTGTGTTTGCTGAAACGGGAAGCATTTACAATCTGTGCACAAATGAAATGTACACAATTAGAATGAAACTTAAAGTGTATTCATCTTATCCACGCTTAATTAATATTCCATGCACGTTCATTATTTTGAACCATTGCACTATTAACTGTTATATAATCACTTTGCGATACAGGAAATAGCCTGAAAGCTGAAGTTGAATTATTCATCTTGAGCTATATTTGAACGTGCTTTGCACTTTCTGCATTCACTCATCTACTATGATTAAGTAAATACAATCAAATACATATAGAGCGATGACTCCATGAAAATAAACCTCGTATTAACCAAATAAAATCTACACACTTTTCGAAAGTCAGTCAATATCTGCATAACTATTACATGTATGTATATTATATTATGCTGTTCATGGAATTATTGATGAGCAGCACTCGTTGCGTATTATTTTGTATTTAGGTAAACCAACTAGGAAAAAAATATGTTTATTAACATTCGATTCAATCACTTAAGTTCTTGTTAATTTTTAAGGGTTCCCCGAATACGTAGTCACTAAAAACATTAAATTCATGCGTAATGCAAATAACACTTAAGTATGTATACTATGAACACCAATTTATGATTTTATTTGCTGAATGTAATATGAAGTAGCCGAAGATGGGGCTAAAGTCTACCCTGTAACCATGAAAATGGTAGAGGTGATATACGTGAGCAATTAATTGCGCATTTATTATTACGTTCATATTTGTAAATAGTTATAATAAACTAGTTAGAGCAACAGAGTCTGTTGAAGAGACACTTTGTATAAAGTATGTGAATTCGTAGAGTTCCCTACAAAAAAAATTTCCAAAACGCAGGAATTTTCTTTCATATTATATGAGAAACCCATGGGAAACCGAAGAAATATGTCCGAACTGTGACAGTTTTTGACCAGCGTTCCATGAACCACTTTTATTCCTAAACTTGGCATAAACGCATGGAAAACTTCACACTTGTCACCTTCCATTTCCCCGAAACTGGCAGAAACAGACCGCAACCCAGCGAAGGAGATGAAACAAAAAACGATTCTGTTGTTGTCAACACATCATACATTTTACAATTGCAATGTAGCCTAAAAATGACTAAAGTAGGAAGAATACAAAAAGAAACACAGTGTATTATATATGACATCTGAAAACAATGTGGAGTTGGTAGAAAGTCCAGTGAAGTGTGCAAGCTACGCTTCACTAAAGAAGTTCAGCTCAAACACAATGCTTTCTTTCATTTCCTATTTTTCTTTAGAGCATCTCCCAATTTTCTTTTTAAAGTTATATCCCTAATGCTAATAATATCTCAAAGAAACCAAGTGTTTTCAGCAGTGAAAATGATTTGACGATGTAACTGCATTCAACGCTCCCACTTTTTACGGCTGATTCCCTTCCACAACAGCTCGATTCAAAATCATCAACATCAACACCAAGCACCTCCATTTATTTTTCTGGTGATGCATTTTCCTCAATTCAGCATAATACATAAACACACATTTATTTGTCCATAAAATCTACATTTTCGCTTGAATAAGTCCAAAAACTGAATTTGTGAGTTTCCTCTCCTTTGCTGCCTGATTGAAGGGAATGAACAAAAGGAGCAGGAACATGACCAAGAGTAGCAGCAGGAACATTCAATTTCAATGCACTGTTTCACTTCAAAATAATCTGGGCAAACAAAGTTGCCTTTCGGGTTTGCTTTGTGAAAATCGGATTAACTGGTGCGCATATTGCATATCTGATAAGTTAGTACGGTGCAGTGAGCATCACTTTTTCTGGTTTTCGACGAATGAATAAGCAAAAGTTTCCAGCTTCAGTTTTATTTTATTAGAAAAGAAGCTTTGTTATATTTTTTTCTGCTTCTTCTCCATTCACAGTTGAGTGTTAATAAAGACGACACAAGAGAGAAAAAGAAGATAACCATTTTCATAACCGGAATTGTCATGTCCTTCATTAAATGACCCCGTTTAAGTCACATTACTTGTTTTAAAGGAGTCACCTAAACTTTCTTAATAGACTTTAAACAAAAAGGGAAATATCTGTAATAAAAGTTCAATGGACCCACTGCAGCTTTTATTGTTACGATATGACACACAACAATGAATAGAAACGGAATATGGGACAATTTTAACTTTTTTAAGAATTATATACACTATGCAGGCAAGCAAGAGAATGGGAGACAGAGAAAAGGGGAGTTTTTCAGGAAGACATTCCAAAGCTCTGGGTGACAAAAATAGCCGTATAAACGACTCTGACCGAGAAACGTCTTGAGTAAGAAAAAATACTACGTCTAGTCTAAATGGGGTGTACGTTATGAGCACTTGGCTTTGGTTTATCTGAATACGCCATCAGGACATCCTTTCTAGCTGGGCTATATCATAAAAAGTAACCTTCAAAAAAAATAAGAAGTAGAGTGTGTCTGCCTATGGCTCATTTTCTATTTTTTTCCGTAGTACTCTAAACACCCTCATATATTGTACAAATATTATGCTACTCTGTGTAGTAAAATGTAAAGTCGGAAAATACTACAGATATGTGAGCAGGTTTATTACCCAGTTCATGTCAGTTTTCATTGTCAGAGTGATGATGATGGTACGTTTGGCAGGAGTTTTTTGGTGACATAGTGACATGAGTGCTTTTGAGATTCTTCCAGTGATTTCGATCTTCACAGGGAATATTTTAAATGGTAAGAAGGACACTGTAAAAAAATGAAGGATAATTCGTATCCTTTACTTCAGCATTGCTATATGATGACGGAAACAGAAGTTTAACATTTTCTTAAATATTATCCCTTTCAAGTAATAAAAGAATTTTTCTATACTACTTATATAAGCACGATGATAATAATAATGCTCTGCAATTTCGTGAAGAAAAAAAATATTTTTTTATGTGTTACTACCCGAACAGCGCACCACCAAATAATAGTAGAAACCAGACGCAATTTTTTTAAAGGAATAATAAGGTAAAGAATGGGCTAACCTTAGTTAACCATGTGGTAATAAAAGAATATTGTGCTTTGGTAAAAAAAATTTGGTAGTAGTGGTAACACAAACGTTTTTTCATTATTATTATAATGCCACTACTGTTACTGCTACTTAAGTTTAGTATATATGACTATTTTTAGGTTTCATTGGTCAATTTTAGGTTTTAATGATGAGCTTTTACCGCCCTATCGTCACAAACAACAACTATCCAAACCATTTATAGCTTATGATGATGATATGTACTTGCTTCGCTCCAATTTGATGACTTCTAAAAATGGGAAAAGGAACTGAAAATATTAAAGTAACTTCCAGTTGGGTGGCTTTTTACGGCCAAAATAATAAGTAGTTTTATTACATCATTGTTTTTCTATTTATCCTACCTGACTGACTGACGGGTGTGTGTGTAGCAAATGACAGTATGGGTGCTGTGGTTAGCAGTTTAACGTCCCTTTCACTTCAGCGCATCCATCCATCAGTTGTTAAAACAAAAACGTGAAAACCATCGATCTGCCTGCCCGCTGCTAATAATGTAATATGCAATGTGGACGAAATGTCGATGCCAGTTTAGGACAAGTGAAGCTGATGATGATCAAAGTAATGATAACGATGGAACATGTCGTTTAAAAAAAAGCTTTTTTATTATTACTACAGCTACGCTCGGTGTACATTACACCACATCAAACCTACTACTACTACTACAATACGTCCTAGTCGTGTGCACTCACAATGGCTGGCTCCTATTATGTTTTGTCTGCGTCTGACGCGTCATTATTGGCATTTTACCTGGCCATAAATATCTGTCATTGACATCGACATCCATACCACCACCAAACCAACAAGCTCTCAGTAACATTATCGCACACACAGACAGAGAGAAAGGAAAAGTAGTAGACTGCATAAACTTCTTCCTCCTCCCAAAAATTTCCCCCTTTAAAATTCTACCTACACCCAATAAACTAATCATAGAGAGCAGACTTTTTCTTTATTCATTCTGGTCTCCGCTCTCCCTATCATTATCCTGTTTGAAAAAACAATGATCTTCTCTGCTCAGATCAGATCATCTCTCATTGTCAGTAAATGATCCAATTTTACATGAGGATAATGAGACTCTATTACAAGCCACTTTCCGAAATGATCTACTCAAAATATCTACAAAAAAACCCGCTATGATGTACTTCTTTCTCTCTATCTCTATCTGTTTAACTCACGTATTTTTTTTCTTGCCTATTATGTAGATTCTATATTGCATTCTTTTGAAAATTCTTCTCTTTTTATTATTGCAATGTTTGCACTGTCGATTTTATCAACTTAACCTTGATCAAATCTCTTTCAAAACTGGCATAATAATGATATTGGTTTCTTCTCTATTAACCTGACTTAAGTATAAAAAGTTGTTTTTCGTTTCTTTGAGATTAGAATCGCAAAAAGAAGAAGAAGAAAGGCTTTTTTCATTATTTTCAAACAACCTTGTAAAAAAACAGTAATCATTTTGGGATTCTTATTGCTATGTCGCAGAACTTTTGATATTTAGATGAAACTAGTCAGCATATTTTTCAGACATTGCACAGTTATAAAAGCTGATTCTTTTAATATCGTTGCTCTCTGCTGTCTGTATAAAAAGAAAGGAACATGGCCAAATCTAAATTCAACCAAAAATGCTTGGCATTGTCTGCCTACTTGATGTGCTCTAAAGAATTTACTTTTTTTTTGGGGGAAAACCATCAAATTAAATGTATTTATTGCATTATAACGTAGATTTCTCTAATAACGCAAAAAAACTTTCTCTTCAACTCCTTCAGTCTTTTGGAAGAAAACGTCACGCACCATAATGTGCAGTATAACTCTCCAACTAAGCATTTCTTCTTTTTTTTCTATTATTCCTTGCCAAAAATTCCACACATTTTTTTGGGAGTCACCACCATTCTCATTTCATTTCTTTTTCTCTATTTTTCACATTCACACACACACACAATCAGCAGTAACAACAGCTTGACTTGACTAAGGCTCCCAAGAAACTTAGGGTACTAAAAATGTAGTCCCTAACGGGAAGGAAGTTGAGAAGTATTGCATTACACCACACACAAACTACTTATAATGGGTATATAATATGCATGTATATATGTTAATATGGCACTTTCCTCCTTGTTTCTTTACCACTACTTTTGTACAACTGGTTTTGTGGTGTGGATTCCTAAGGGAGTGCTGAGGTTGAGGATATGCATCATAGCTCACTCCAATCTTTATGATGACTCCCTTGATCTCTTCTTCTTCCTCTTTTTGTTAAACCACTTGGCAAAAACTAGAACTAAGAATGATATCACGACTCTACTGCAGCAGATTCTACTGGAATATACGAACATGAGTGAGGTTACGTACACATATTTTTTTGCTCTCTAATATTTTTATGGTGCATTATGGATATAATATTGTGTTTGTATGGTAGTGGGATTTGAGTGAAAATGAAAAAGTAGGATGGGTAGAAAGACTTGCTACATGTATACTTGTTTATTGCCCCAATAACACAATTTCCTCTGCTTTAAAACCATGCAGTTGTAAACAATCCACGTTCTTTTACTGTATGCCAAGCAAGGATAAACGAGACAGGAACAATAAAAAGATTTGTCCAAAGTTTTATAACTCTTCCTCTTTGGCTCGTTTGTAAAACAACAGCTCATCTCCTCCATAACAACACTCCGCAAAGCTCAAATGCATTTATTCATGCAAACAAAAAACTTCAGAGGATTGTCACAAAATTTGCAATCCAACTTATTGCCATATTATTTCTGGCCTTGTCTGGCTTGGTTGGACTGTGAAATGGTAGCAAAAATAAATAGACGTGAGTTTAAACATGTAAGTCATGTAAGTAAGTCGTAAAGCTGATTATTGCTATTAAATGTTATGGGCTAATATACTACTGGAAAAAATATTGTGATTAAGGATGCTAACTTTGTTGGACAATAGCCGAGAATCAGTTTATTTCATTTAGAAATGTAAAAAATTCCACTGCTGTTTTATTGTACATTTTTTTCACTATACACATGCGAGAAGAAACTTTTTATACGTGATCAAAAGACGAAAGGACGACAAATATAAAATATTAAACTTGTCATCATGAAACATGTTTTTTTTGTCCCTTCTGACTCTCCCGGTGAGTGGTAAGGTTTGCTCATGATAACGTGTTATTCTTCATCATTCATCACATTCTCTGAGATTTTTTTTAGTTCTTGGGGCAAGATCATTTGTCATTCTTCATTTCTCTTTTCTCATCATAGCAAACTCAACCAGACTTCATTGTCCACAAAAGGCATAATTTATTTTTGAGCAGTTTATACTATAACCATCTACCGCAAAGGGTTTATATATTAAAGGAACGTTGTTGGTCACATTTAATTCAGGCTACGTTTTGAGATGCACACGACGTTCAAAACGACGATCTTCCAGGGAGACGAAGAAAGATCTCGCCGGTCGGTCTTCATCGACCTTGTCGTCGGCATCTACTGTCTTTTCTTTTGTCACAAAAGGAATTGAAAAAAATACAGGGAGATTCTTTTATCTACTTACTTACACAGACTTATAAACATACAATTTAGAACATACCTTGGTACTTTCCATGCAAGAATAGGATCACAACCTGAGATTCAAAGAAGATAACAGATGCTTTTATTTTAACTTTGTCATTCAATGGTAAATAGATGCACATCATCAGAAGATGGCTGCTTTTGGATCTTTTTGAAAACGGACGTTATGTTTGGGTTGACTACCTCAGTTTATTCTTCTTATTTAACAAGACCAAATCGACTGTGCCATGGCATTACTGCCATGTCTTTACCTTACTTTATTTTACCGAGAAGCGGGAGCTTTATTAAATTTAATAATTGCGACGCCGTTTATAGAATATTAATAATTTTAGTAACTGTGATGTTGGAAGATACTGATGATAGAACGTTCTTCATGTGGAACGAAACAGTCTGGCTAGTCACACGTAGTGATAGGGACGATCCATATATTACGTCATAACTTACCCTGGGTGGGTCATTTATCAAATGATGACGACAGATAAAAGTGGTACAGCTAAGGTTTTAAGGGGCGATCCATGTATTACGTCATCACTTACCCTGGGTGGGTCATTTAGCAAATGATGACGACAGATGATAATGTGGGTGGGTGGTTGGAGGAAATATAACGTTATCAAACTTTTCCAGGAATTCCTTCTATCAAAATTTTATAAATGATGGGTTCCTAATGAGTAAAATGGAGTAATATTTCATCCTAAATTTACACTGGATGATTAATAATGTTATGAATTGATTTTGAAGATTTTTCCCTAAAATAAATAGATAAGGACGCATGAATACATGTACGGTAGGGTCGCGCTATTTTGTATAACGTTATCAAAGTGGGGTGGGTGGGTGGCTCCTTAAAAGATGACGAATGATAACATGGTGGGTGGGTGGGTCAAAAATGGCCAATTTTTGATGACGTAATATATGGATCGTCCCTTTACGCATGGTGACAGATTAAACTTTAAACCTGTTAATTAAATCCATGTTATTTAAGCGAATATTCATCACTCACATGTGACTAGTTCATCGATGCAGCTAATTGACAGGTTGGAGAAGATTTATATCTGAAAGCAATTGAATTTCCACAGTCGAATTAATTTACACATCAGCTTTTAAATAAAACAATAAAATAGAACCAATGATGATAAAATATCATTGGTTCCACGTAATATTCCAACAAAGCACCATTTCAATTCATTTATTTGTGTCTTCCATACAGACTTTCATTGCAAATGCAAATGTTCATTAAAAGCTAATAATAATTAAGCAAGGCAACAAATTCATTTAAATCAACAATTTTATCGCTTTAGTACTAGCAAGAAGGCGATGAATGTGCGGAATCTAATGCTAATTCGGCATCTTTTTTGTCATTTTTAATTGTTTCAAAGGTATATAAGGCATTACAATTATTACATTTTTTTATTATAAGCACTTTATTGGTTTACCTACCTGCCTGTACAAATAATAGCAATATGCATTATCGCGCTCCCTGACTCCCTCCTGCTGGCAAAATGCTTCTCTTTTTTTTCCCTGAATATTTACCACTTTCTACTTAACTACGTAACAAATAATAACATGCAAACAACAAAGTTTATAAATAACTGAAGTTGGAAAATGAATAAAAACAAAAACAACGCGTTTCTTAGTGCTGCAAATTTTAATTAAGGAAGGAGCCAGCCCTGTCTATCGTGAAAACAAATTTGTGCAAAAAGAAAATCCTATACGACATGTCAAGTCCAACATCATTTTGTCGACCTTGCAGCTTCACTTGTTTTGATTAAACGCCCACGCGCACCGATAACTTACCAAACTTGAGAGTAAAAAATATGTTTACATGATTGAGGATTTTGCAATTAGAAATAGAAAAAAAACAAGACGTGACTGACGTGTGAGCTGCTAGCTACTTAATTTCTGCGTAAATTATCGAAAAAATGAAAAGAAATAAACAATTCCTAAATCAAGCCAACAAAATGCTTAGTATGCTCTCTCTTAATTCAATAGGGAAAGCCCCTCTTTTCTCCTTTCTTTCGAAGCTTACCCGAGGACTTTAAAAAGACTTTCATGATAATATATTGTCGGGGCGTGTGTTCGTTTCGTTTGTGAATGTATGCAAATTGGATAGGAAAGTAATTACATTATATTTGATTATCATCATCATCATCATCATCACTGATTATCATAACACCATTATTATTTCACACGTGAATCGGACATCACTTTTGAGGATTCTCAACCTCACTGCTGCTGCTGCTGCTGTCTACTTGCTTGTCCTCGTCATCCTGCTCCTCCGCTACAGAATCTGTAGATGCCGCAGCAAATATTTCAGACTCGGATAATAATGACCTAGTCTTCTCGCTGACACTAACATCAGAATCATCCTCATCCTCCTCCTCCTCATCATCATTAACAATATCGTTAGTATCAGCTTCAACAGCAGTATTCCCCTTCTGGTGACACACTTCACTGGATTCTTTCCGTCGTTTGGCTTCAGGGGATCTGGAAACCAGGAAATTTACAGAGACATATACATACCAATGGTCAATCGGTTGCATGACATGTTGCTGTTTTTTCTTTTCTTTAATTAAAATGCAGTGGCAGAGAAAAAAAAACTTTTAAAAAGACAGAAAAAGGAGAGGACAGAAAAGTAGTCTTTTTTCAATGACCATTGACAAGGTTTTCACCAGCGTAGTTATGTCAATTAAAAAAAGCGGATTTGAGAAGACAAAAAAATATAAGCAAACTACTACTTTTTTGTTTTGGCAGTAGCCACCCACACACGCCTACTCACATTCACATTTTAGGAAAAAAAGCACACAGTAAAAAAGGAAAGCAATAAAAATGCATTTTTTTGGTTTTTTTTGTCACGATGTATTTTTCATGAATTTTATGGGCATAAAATTTTGTACAAAACAATCCACATAACATTATTAATATTAAAATGTTTTATTATTTTAATAGTGGCCACCATTAATATATAATTATAATAATAATAATAATATGGAGAAGTAGAAGATTTTGTTTCTTCTTCCAGAAAAAAAGGAAGATATGCACAAGACAAAGAGAGGAGGAGACTTAACGTGACAAGTATATTTTTTTTTCAGATGCAATAACTTAATTAATTAATTGCACTGACAGGCCAGGCAGGCAGGTAGTAATTACGAAAAAATGATAGGAAAAACTTAACACACAAAAAAAACAGGCTTGCTATTTTTTTCTTCATCTTAATTTAAGGTACACTTATCAAGATTAATAGCTGACAACAACTGTAAACCTATTTCACTTTTTTAGGCAAAAATACCTGTTATTGCTTAGGAATTTTTCAAAAACAAATTATATCATTTTTGTGGTTTTGTTATTAATGATTTTTGTTTTGGTTTGTACTTGAAAAACTTAACTGAAACAAGCAAAAATATAGTTAAGTTATCAAAGTAATCAAAGTTTTGTCATGTTAATGTGATAATTTTAAATCCCTGATTTTTTTTTCATTTTAGCGTTGCTATTTTATCTCTGTTACTAAAATCCATTTAGTTGTTGAGGTATCAAAATCTGTTTGTTTTTCTGTATAAAAACCAGAACATTTTCT
>JAHZMZ010002599.1:0-13156 GCA_027743805.1 Lepidocyrtoides sp. E14 | reverse complement strand
CCTCACCATCCACACTCCTTTGTAAAATCTCTACACAGTCAAACTGCATATTTTCTCCTTGCTCATTGCTGTGTATAAAAACATACGTGATACGCATTGTAATCAGAGATATACGCAGGCATTTATTGAACTTTCTTTAATCCCAAAATTTTCTGTAAGGGGAAAGTCGACTATTATGTACGGCATACACAACAAAAATGAAAGGAACAACAAACGCGACTGGAAGAGAGTTAGTTGTATCAAAGCAAATACTCATTTCAAACTTTTTCGCTGTCGCCTCGCCTTTTCCTATTCCGTCACAACCTAACTCTGTAGTAAAAACATCACAACATTTTCTGTTGTTTGGAAAAGTGGGTAGTTTAGATATTAAGCCAAAGGAAAACAGAGAAAATCTAAGCTTTGTTAGTCTGCGTTGCACTTTTTGTAGATTTAAAGCAGCTCAAAATATGTTGCTGCTCCTTTTCCTCCTTCTCGGAAACAAACTTTCCCCATCCAGAAGCACGTCATTTGACAATGCGTTCAAGCATTCCCTTTCAGTCGCAGTATGTTCTTCCTTTAATAGAAATAATATGTATAAAGCAAACTGAAAAAAAAATTCTTTTGATGTCAACCGTGCTCTGTTGTGGTACAGTTGTGATTATTACACTGGTACTGCAAGTTGCTTATGTTGTATGCATGCATGCATAACAGCAGCAAAACCCATAAAACATAAATTACAACAATGAATGAGCTTGCACAAGTAAGAGGGAAAAGTAAGTAAAAAGCAAGGCAAGGGCAGCAGCAAAAACTTTTTGCTTGGTAATGGTAATACTCTGATTACCACCGCCGCCGCCAGCATCGTCGCATCTCATCATATCATTTTGCTTAGTTGTGTGTGTATACATATTCCATACAGCTAAATGACTTTCGGAGGATCACCAATGTAGCACCCCTCTCTCCCTTGTACAGAGTTGGCCCACTCCAACAGAAACTTTTCTTTCAGTAGTGCTAGTTTTTCACTATTTCTCTCATCCACTACTAACTCCACAACTGCCTGCTTTCACATGAAAACTCTGAAAATGAATCACAGAGTCACACAAGCGAAAACACATTTTCCGGACGATGAAAAAGAGAAGAAACGGGTGTCTTTGTATGCATATAACAGAGAGAAATATGGTGAGGAGTGTGTTTGTGTGGGTCTGTCTGTGGTAGGTATTTGTATGTAAGCCAGAGTGGTGGCAGTGGTCTGAGGAGGATTGTGAAAAGTGGAAGTTTCCCTCTTATTATGCACTTTATTACAACAATACTGTATTATTCTTGGTGTTGCTGTTGATGATGATGATAATGATGACGATGGTTCGATGAATTTCCGATTTTGTTTGTATGACTGTGTGTAAAATGATGTTGATCACCACTGGCACCCTTTTCCAACAGATATTGACTTGACTGCACCCGTCGTCATAAAATACTTACAATTTATATCAATAAAACTGGCGGCAGTGCCGTGGTGGTGGTCGTTGAATAGCATGCAATGAAAACATTGTAGGGATTATTTAAATCACTGACAAAGATGTAATGAACAGCTCTTCCTGTGCTTATTGCGATCTTTTTACATCTTTGTTTCTCTATAAGGAATTTTTGATGGTATACATAATATGCGTATACTTTGGTGTAGTAAATTACCATTTATACACTTGCTGATGATACAGCCTCTGGAAAAAGTGGGGGAAAGTAACGCCCGACAAAAGACCAAGTGCCCGGAAAAATCGATTAAGGATATGAAAACAATACGGTTTTCCCAGAGTGTGAACCATAAGGGGCTCTGCCAAAACTATCTCTGACTTTCAACAGACTTGGCTTTCAGCATCTTTAATCTACAAAATGCTTATAAATAATCCTTGTCTGCATTCTGCATGCAATATTGTAAATTATGTGAGTAAAATCAATGTTATAGCTGCAAGATTTTGATATGAAAGTTTTGAATAACGTAACAAAATAAAATATATAACATAACGCGGTTCATACATGCATATTTTTTCACTTCATTATGCACTCCGTTGTAAACACTGCACTGGCCATATTCAGTGTAGCACAGTTTTCAGGCGTTGCACAAAGTTAGATCGGAAACAGGTAAACGTGTCATCCAACAATCTGATAATACCTATGCACACAATATATAATATGCATTTCGAAAAGCATTTTAAAACTTCTTGAAACTGAAACATTTTGAAATCGTACCTCGTTTATGGTTACGAGTTCATACATTTTAAAACTCTAAACTGCAATTTCAAAACAAGTAGTTTCCTAGTTTTTATGTTTGAAAAGTAAAATGGTACGCTGAACGCAATATAGGAAACATGAAGAATGTTTTAATGACAAGATAAGTCATGCACGTAGTAATGATCTTTCAAATGAGTGTCTTTTTTCAATGTCATTGTCAAATGTCGTCGGTCACAGCAGTAGGCATCATCATAAATGTCCACTCTTTTCGATGAGCAAGGAGCAGACAGAGAGTGGCGAGAGGGAGAAAGAAGTCTCGTTCGCGTTACATTACATCAGTATCATCTTCATCATTACCAAGAGTAAGCGCTTGAAAAAAAATGACATATGGCAATGAACAAGCATACATGTATTTACAACTAGGTCTAGTCTAGTCAGCAAATGTGTATACGTATCTGTAATGTATGTAGATATATAGTAGTAAAGCAGATTATTGTTGTTACGTGGCTTCGGCAAAATCACAATGCTAAATGTAACCTTTGTCATTTTGTGCACGTACAGACAAGCCAAACGACATAATTCGTACATAAACAATCATGCCTTATCTGTTTTGGAACTTGTAGGGTGATAGATGGGACAAAATTTTCTATGCTCAGTGCTTCTTTATAAATTACTAGATTTGATGTATAAATACTAGTACGAAGCTAAGGAGTAAGTATAGTGTCAAGGAATGTATAATGTGCGCATATGTGCACGTATTTTTTACGAGTAGATGAGAGATGAACACGAAATAACAATGCTCCATTCATAAAAATCGACCATGTACTTATTCTTGATCTTCGATACATTTCAAGTTGCATGTTAGCACAAAAACTTTATCGTTTTGTAATATTTCAGAACGTGACTCGTGACATTAGAATAATAATAATAAAACGTCTATAAAAAGCACCAGTTTATATGAGTGCAGAGTCTGAAGAGGTATTTATCGCTATCATTATTACTGGCAACAACAAAAGACAAAAATGAATTGTACTACTAATACGGAGTTACGAAGCACACTAGACAGAACATGAGCAGCTAGTATTTTTGCTGTTCGGCAAGATTCTTTTTAGTCTTGTTGCAAACTGCAAACGGATGGTCATTCAATTGGTCACCATTGTGCAAGCAAATTCCCCCGTTTTGATTTAGAATCCTGTATAATTGTGTACCACTGTCGTCAGTTTGATATTTTTACATTTTAATTTTGCATTGTTCAAAACGTGATGTAGTGGTGGCATTGAAATTTTTGATAGGAATCTTTTTTTTAAAACAACTCTTTTTTTCCTTTGTCTTAAAAAAAACAACCTACCCATTGACATTTTTTTCAACGATTCATCCACTGAAGCCTGTAAGCTTGCATAGATTTTACTTTCATATCATTTCCATCGATCCTGTTCGTTGTAAAAGTCAGTTAGCCTTTGAAATTAAGGAGGGAGAAATAGATATGAGCATGTTATTAACAATTTTTAATTTTTCTCCTCTTCCTGTTCGCTTATTATTTGACATGTCTTAAACGTAATGATTCGAATGAAACATTACTAATGAGAAAGCAATGCAATTATGAGAGGAGATTAGAGCATGCTATCTATATGTGCTTTCTATAATGAACGTCTAGGCAATTTATTACCTGAGTTTGCATGTTAGAAATGTGCGCATGCATACCTACACCTATAAAGATCAATTTTATCTTTCTTATAAGGCAAGCCAGAAAGCGAGTAGCGTGGAATAACAAGTCTGCTATAACGGAGATTACTTTTTAATATTATTGCTTTTTATATGTAGAAATACGGATTTAAGTACGTTACATCATTTTGTAGTAATAATAATAATATGCCATTGCACTTCATTACCTGCTTTATATACTTACATATTATATAGGCGTAGATTTCGATAAGCATATATATTTTCGAAATAGAGAGATATTAATAATATAACATGTTATTATAAACTATTACTGATACAAATACAAACATACATACATGCATACGCACATAATATATGTATGTGTAAGTAAATACACATGCATTTTTTATATAAGATGCGTGGTAGTAGAAAAAAAAAATTCGTTTTCAAATGGCAGCAGGGAGTCACAGCATGAGACGTCTTTCAGGATATTTTTTCATTGTTACCTTGTCTCCTGGATAAAAAAAGGCTTCATCTCATCTTCTTCTCTGCTGACGCTCACCTACTCACTCGCTTCTTCATCCAAGTCAATCTGTTTGAAGCTGAGCTCGTACCTCATGATCATGTCCATTTGGATTGATGATGGTGAAATGGAAAAAAGAAAGGAGCAAACCGGGATGAAACTCAGAGCGCATTTTATATCATACTGTATTTATATCTATTTCTGTTATTTATATAGAACACGTCTACACGGCATACATACGTAAGTGTGTATAAATACTAAGCATTCGTGTAGGTATGTAACTTACAGAGTATGTAAAGAAAGAATTTGTTACATCTGCTGGTTTTGACTTCTAAAAAGGATTTAACACAGGGTTGCTGTTGACTGAGACTCTTTTGGTCTGTGACAGACAATTTCTGCATTCTTTCTCCTCTTGATATAATGTGCTTCTTCTTGTGCCATGATGCATTTTTGCAGAAACAAAGCAGATTTTGAAAAGGGCTTTGCCATAATCTACTAGTACGCAACATTGATGATGATGACTGAGCAACAAAACAACTCATGAAAATGATTATTAGATTGCCGGGGAGAACTAAAGAGAAATACGGTTGATGACGAGATGCTGATGGAATCCTGTTGAATGCAATAATAATATCTTTTTGCCAGTTGAATTGTGTGCCCTGTTGTGTCCTAGCATAGCTGTTTTGTTTGCGGCTCCTTTTCCAAAGAAGTTGTAAAATGTGGATCTTTTGACAGATACGAGAAGAATGTGAGAGATTCGTTTTTTCTCTTCAGGTGGACATGATGCGTGCTAATTTGACACAGGCATTTATGCAAGTATGAAAATGGTAAATGATGCTATAATGTACGACTAGTTTGAAAAATGGTAGTGCGCAGCTGTTGTACAATTTCAGGTTATTTAAGTTCACGCTACTGAACTTTACTTTGAATTAAATTAGCTAAATTCTACAAGCACAAAATATAGCTACTATTTTGAATGAAACAAGTTGGAATATATTATAGTGATGAGATGAAAGGTGCAAAAATAAAAACACTTGAAAGTAGGAAAATAAATCATTTTCATGTTTGCGAACCAAAGATTGTAAAACTTTCATTTCAAGTGTTTTCATTTATAGGGGTGAAATGTCCGTGTGAGTTTATTGATAGGTGAACTGCTGTGCTACTTCACTTTTGTCATTGAAATATATATTTGCAATTGGCGATAACATTGCTTTTTTTCTGTGTTCAAGTTAGATCTCCAGATATATATTTTAATTTTTACCTGTAAATATTTAAATTTTTGCTTCAGACTTTGAAGTACCCTGTCTGCTTCTACAAATGTGCATTCAATCTTTTTTATTTTATTTACCTATACTCATGTACCTAAATAATATGTCATTAGCTGTAAATATTATTTTTTTCAGAATAGTCGATTTGAAAAATGAATCGTACGAATCTTCTTAAATGCCCATATCATTTAGCCTCTTCCTTCACCGGCCCTCCATATCACACACAGAAAAGAACAACACACGTTCGTCATTGGAATTCATCCATCCATAACCTTTCACAGTCAAACAAAGTCTCCTAGTCACTTCATCAAAAATACATGTATTCTTCTACTGACTGGCTACCTTTCACTTTTTTTTCCTTTCGGGGTACTCTGCCGTCACAAACTCAGCTATTCATGATCATCATGGACTTGCAAAACTTGCATAATCATCATCGTTAGCAGCAGTCTTCCTCCTCATGATCATCATCCTGATGGGGACCCAAGCCATCATTCTATCATTTTTCATAAGAACTCTCAAAAAATCCTTTTTTTTCTGCAAGTCATATCGCTAAATAGGCTGAAATATTGAAAAACAAACGCTTTTTTCGTTTTCGTTATGGTTCTGTTGTAAACCTTGTTGTTGCACAATAATATCCTCCTTCAAGTTGTAAATAACAATAATACTGTTGCAATAATAACTGTTTCGCTCATCGTTTACCTACCACTATAACGCCTGTCATTTTATAGACTTCTCATGTTACCTCAATCATTCATTTACCTACAGCATAGTACATAGAATTGAAAAAAAAACACATTGAAATGATGCATTCACTAACAAAGAATTTTCAGATAAAAATTAATGGGTTTCCGGGCAAAGTTATCCCCTTATAAAGTTTGTTTTATCAAGAAAATTACACGTAAGCACAGTCAAGCTGTACTTGACAAGTGGAAAAGGAGAGAAGACAGGAGTTGTAGAAACGGAAAGATTCAAACAAAGTACCAACGGTAAAGTAAAATGAAGTCAAGTCATTAAGAGTCCACTCTCCTTTTCTCTTTATGTCTCTCCTCTCCTCTTTCAATAATAATTTCTACTAGAATCCCAGTCCCGACATGTATATTTAATATAGCTCTGCGGATGACAGGTCTGGATTACCGGCTCAACTGGAATGAAACAGTCAACAGTATCCGCACTGCATAATAACATTTATTCCAACATTATTACAAGTACAATGATACCAAATATAATACTTGTGTCGGTACACATTCAACAATCTAAATGTACACACTTTACATTTTGTGCGTTATACTTGTCTAGACAATACATATCAGCAGCAGTAGTGCAATGCAATAAATGCGTGATGCATCATCATTAAGCCAACAGCCCCAACCAACCAGACCTATTGCATCCTTTAAATCCTTATGGCGCATGCATAGGTACATATCAAATAAGAGAATCCAACATGACGGCTGCGTACGTACATAATAATGCATAGTAATAAATGCAGGTTTCCATTCAAAATGATTTCCATCTATTACCTACCATACCACCAACAGAAGAAACAGAGCCAGCAAAACGGGAGAATAAATATATCAACTTTTTTACATCTTCAAAAAATATATCGTATGCTTATGCATAATAAGTATCCATTACGCTATAAACCTATAATATAGTGCATAAACGCTAGAAGTAGAAACAGCATTATTGCATTTTGTGACAATGACGATAAACGACCAAGACCTTACAAAAATAATGGTAAAAGTGCATTCTCCCCGGCACGCCAGCCAACCACTATCGCTATGCAGTTCATACTGCGTTTGCTTGTCTGAGAGATTGCGTACAGGCTTTTGATATAACCTTATACTATTGCATTTACTTTACCACATTTAAAATGGAATATGAACGAACGCAGTTTAATATTTTGTTGCTGTATGAAATCTCGAAAGTGACTTACATTTTTATAATATGTTTTCATCATCAGTAGTTATATGTACAGCTATGTTCTTGTGCGTTGGTTGGTTTCGTTTCTCCATGTGAGAATTGTGAATGCAAAGGACGTGAGAGAGAGGATTTTCATTGGAATGGATGAACACGGTAGGGGAGATACCCCCTCCCGAAGCGAATAAAATCAAGAACAGGAAGAAAATTCTGATGGTGGTGATGATGATGATGATGATGACGGCGATGTTGTTACTGTTACTATATTTTTACTGTATGTAGGTATATGTGTCCGTCCATAGATAATCAAACTCAGCCTCTATACAAACTACAGTTTTACACTGTGTGCAAGGATGAATTCCAGTTAGGAAACTCATCGACACAACCAAACGAGGAGGTAGATGCGTGAGTATTGTGTATACCATACGTCCTATGCACATCTGCTTCCAACGGATGACAGTGACAAGCCGGTGCTAAAAAACGCAAAACTGCACTTTGACCATTTTATTCCACACACAGATAAAAATAGAAGTGCGTGCAATTTTACATCTTGATATTTAAAAATTCAAGGTTAAGCTCCAATCAACGTCTGCTTGATGATCAATCACGAATATGGTCTGCATTGCAAGTCTGAAAGTATACAATTTATGCATTAGTAGTAGTAGTAAGGTAACATTTTCTTAATCATTTTAAACATCCATTCCATTTCCTTCAGTTGAAAGGACCGGAAAGAGCAAAGCAGCTTTTAAAAATACAATGTTGCAAAATAGTGTAAATTGAACTAGCTTTCCAAAAACCGTTATTGTCCATAATACATATTTATATAGCATTCGAATATGACAAGAGTAGCAATTTTTGCTTCTTATTCAGAAAAACTGGGTAAATGTGTTTTCACCTTTTTCTGTCATGGTTGATCATCATCACTTTCTTTTCAATGTTTCTCTTTTACAGGTCAATGATGCAATGCAATCTGTAAAGGTGAATGCAATGTGTGATATTATGCGTTACATATTATCAACCTTAATAATAATAACCTCTACATCCACTATATAGCTTTTTTGTTATATATCATGTAATAATAATATCATCGTTATACAATCTGTTTCTTATATAATTTCTTCCTTACCAATTTTATACAATTGAACGCCACAACAACACCAGGTTTTCTTTACTGAGGCTCCCTCCTGATCATCCTGGTGCGATGCGGTACTGCGGTTTCTGCTGGGATCTCGGTTGGTGACTGACTTGACTGAATAGATACATAAATACATTATGCAAGCTTGTGATGTGTGTAAAAGAGTGCATACGTGCATGGATGATGCATCTACGATTGATATATATATACATACATGAGCACACAATACACACATCACTTTTGACTCTATTTTTTTGGAGAAGACGACCAAAGCAGGCAAAGAAGAAAGAGAAGAAGAATCGGTTGATGAGTAGAGGACTCTTTTTTTGCTTTTGTTATTATTATTTTGGTTACGGTGATCACATGCTGGTGATTCTTACTGTGCCTGCCTCAACTGATTCTTCTCCGGTTATTATTGTTTGCTGATGATGATGACGACGACGACGATGTGATACTGCTGATGATGCTAAAGAAGAAGATGCTGCTGCTGCTGTTGCATAGGTTTTTTTAGATGCGTACTTACATACTCTTTTTTGATAATAATACCAACTACTGTGCTGAGGATTTTCTCTCAGTGCGCGAATCTCTGTATATATGAGACCATGTCGGGGGGTATGACCCCCCACGCGAGTTCTTTTGAGACAACAAAAAAATGCCATGCTGCGATAATAGCTTAGCAGATAGACAGGGGGTCCCTCAAACCCCATATATAGCCACAGTCTGAGTCGACAAAAACTGCAAACTTGCCCAACACTCTCCTCCGGACTACAATGTGCTCTCTATGTGATCACTGTTCATTTATATATCTGTATCTTTATACTTTTTTATATTTTTTTACTAGTACTGAAAATAAAAAAAAGTGAAATATATGTATGATGCTTTTATATTCACTCATTCGCTCGTCGTCTTTGGTCCTAGTCAGTCAAGTCTCAAGTTTGGAGTCAGTTCCTTTTCGTCATCATCATCGTCATGAGCAAACAACATATTGTCCTCACTTGGTCCTCATCCTCCTCATCATCTTCACGGAACGTGCACAACTGGAAAAAGTCATTGCAAGGGGCAGCGCACAATTTTTGCACGGAATTGGTCAAGCAAAGCAGTGGTGGTGGTGGTGGTAGTGGTGAACGACTCATCATGTCATCTTATAATCATCTCAAGTCAGTAAGCATGACATCGTGGGAAATCATTATGGAGAAAGCAGCCATTCTTGTCTAGTCAAGAGGACTCCAAGCAGTCTACGATTCGCTGGACATTGCGTCGTGATTGGAATAAAATATTGGTAGTAAAGAAAGGGAAAGAAATTAAAGGCACACAAGGAAAAGTGTCAAGTGTCATCATAAATGATGCAGGACACGGGTCCCTTTGGCTCTGTCCTCTGCTTGCAACCGATTTTACACATGAACACATGTTTACAACCCAAAAAAAGCTACTGCCATGTGCCGATAAGGATCTCATCTAAATGTGAAAATCTTTCTGGGTGATCGGTCTAGTTGTTGTTGCCTGCTTGTTGACTGTTTTGTCAGTGTCGTCTAAAATACATAACCCTTCGTTCGACTATAGTCAACGTGAAAGTAATGAAACATCACAAACATTATAGCACCATCATTAGCATTACTACAACTACTCGTTGCGGATCATTTTTTTCTTCCTCCAGTACAATCTTAAAAACATTTATTTTTACTTTATCCAGTGCAAAGTCCACTCTGTTGTAAGAGCGATAAAGTTTCATTCATTTTGTTACATCCCTAGTGCCTGTTTACAAGTCAAGTAGTGGGAGTAAATGGTGCAAAGAAAGCAATCCATATGTCACCAAAATAAGTGTTTGGACAAATAATGATTGTACAAGTTTTTCCCATTAACGAGACGGTCATCTAAATAAATACTGCCTTTTCTCCATGTTTGGCATTGGCTACGGGCGGCTCTCTCCCTCTCTCTTGGCTCTCCTCTTTCTTGCTGCTGTTGATGATGATGATGATGATGACGATCATCACGTTGAAAGCAAGAGGTTTTGTTACTTTTTTCTCTAGCAAACGCCTCATGTGCATCAAGCCAAACATCTAGAGTTTTTGCAAGTGACAGGTTTGTTGTTGTTACTGTTTTTGTTGCTGCTACTACTACTACTACTACTTGGATAAATACTAACAAAAAACGAAGAAAAAGGAGACTGAACAAAATAGAAAAAAAAGATCGAAGTAGACGAAGAAGGAAAACTATCGTACATATCACCATCATCAAAGCTATTACTGCTGCCATATGTAATATATTTTCTTGTGTGATGGTGCCATTCCAGTTCTTGAAGAGCATTCTCTCTAGTAGTCTCTCCTCTGCTCTCTTTTTTTATTTGATACTCTGGCTGGTGGTGTTTTGTTGTTATTGTTGTTGGTGGTGTGGTGTGAGAAGAAGTGCTGTGTGTTGAGTCGCTGAAGGAGAAAAGCACTTTAAAAGTTTAGCACGTCACAAGTAGAATAATATACACACCCGTTTAAAACACATTTTCCCTACGTATGCAACTTAATATTGCCCATGTGTCTATTTGCACGCACGGATAAAAGAAAAGTCTGACTTGTTAATATATATCTCGTATATATTTTATCCGGTTCGCTATTGGTTTGACAGGCTATGAATCGTGTTAGGAAAAATGGTGATCTGATATGATAGTACAAGTATTGAGCGCCATGCTATTTGAAATGTTATAAATGTTTAAATAGGCTGATATAGTCATGTACCTACCTTTATTCTATAATAGTTTTTTTTGTAGCTATGTCGTTGCATGAGCTGAGCAGAACATGGATACATTTTAATTTATGGTTGCGTGCTGAACTCGCAATATTACTGGCTCGAAGAAGGAGAGAAGAATGACGGTGAACAAAGTGAAAAGTTCATATAGATAAATGCATGTTTTTTAAACTTACTATAGATCTAACGCATATATACAGTTCACTATACTTGATAGGACATTATAGAGGATGCTATATACCACTAGGACTAGATACACAGCCATCTCTAGGATTATAATGAATGCGATGCGCATATATTATGCATATAGGTATCTTCCTTCCTTCTTCGCCTCTTTATTCTCCGCAGCAGAAGCAGCAGTCTCGAAGAAGGAGAGAAGAATGACGGTGAACAAAGTGAAAAGTTCATATAGATAAATGCATATTTTTTAAACTTACTGTATATCTAACGCATATATACAGCTCACTATATTTGATAGGACACTATAAAGGATGCTATATACCACTAGATACACAACCATCTCTAGGATTATAGTGAAAGAAATGAATGCGATGCGCATATATTATGCATATAGGTATCTTCCTTCCTTCTTCGCCTCTTTATTCTCCGCAGCAGAAGCAGCAGCAGCGTCGTCGTCGTTGGAGAGAGGAATAAACGATAGACTGAGCGGACAACTCGTCAAACCAACCATGATTGTTGTAAACATAGCTTTTAGCTGGGAAGAAGGAGTAAAAAACTAAAAAAAATGTGTTTTTACTTTGCTTTGCCTTGAGTGAGGATTTTCTATTAACTTGCAGTCATCATCATTGTTGGTTGGTTGTTGCTGCAACGTGGATTTATACTCCCTGAATGGATGATGATAATAAATATGACGACGAAAGTATTATACGTACGACAGTGTCTGATGTGGTGAGACTAGTTGTTTTCATGAGTGCTGCTAGCTATAAGTCATATTTGCTAATTATTAGAATAAAAAAATGTTTTGAAAGGTGCAGGGAATAATATATTGTGAGATGCAGACAATAACATGAAACAATACAATAATGTGTTAATAAATTAATGAAATTCTAGAAGGAAAAATAATTATTGCATTTTTTATAAAAACATGTACATACGTCAGCGTCAGAAGAGAGGTATGCTTTAAGTGACAATAATTATTACGTGCCATTATTTAAATTAAAGTTAATTAGATGTTTTGCTCCTTCTTTTGTATCAAACATGCCGTTCCATTTGTAATTTCTCAATGTGTACCTCTTATACTTGATTTTTCTCTCTCAGAATTACTGGACCGCAAACCTTTATATTTACTGCATTGTAAAAATAATAAATGTATGTGCTATGTGTATGTTACACAAGAGTACAAAAGATTTAACTACAATTTGCTGGAATCTTAAAAATTTTAAGTATTAAAAAACATCATCAATGGCAGCAGTTTCCATAAGTAGTTATTAAATCTAATTTAAACTAAACTTAAGATTAATTTTTATCACATTAATTCTACAGCCCAAGCAAACTGTCACGAAATTTTGATGCAAACGGGTTAATTACTACCCAGAAATAATGAACTTGATGATTACTACGTAAAAAAATCTCAGCAGACAAAAGATATTTTTTACAACTTGAATTGGCAGAAATGCGAGCCTTGAGACTATTGCAGTCAACACTCAGCAGTATATCATTATGACTCTACTTTGGAATTGAAAGGCGACTGAAAGA
>JAHZMZ010002598.1:0-17785 GCA_027743805.1 Lepidocyrtoides sp. E14 | reverse complement strand
GTAACATGCACATTTTATATCAGTCATTATTACCAGTCCCAGTGTGGTAGTGTTTCAAAACTTTCTATAGAATTCGTTGGCACCGTGCATTTCAGTACTGGAACATTGCACGCATGGTGGTATGACATGTAACAAATTTCGTTCTGTAAAACTGTCATAAAACGGAATGTCGAATGTGTTTTTCCGTGAATTTATACGAGAAACTAGTGTCAGCACTCACAGAGACAAAAATATTCAGTTCAGCTTGATACATCAATGGAAAATGTTGAGCAGTGTAGCTATATTTGGAATGACATCAGGGTAGCATCAAGCGGATTGTCTTGCTTCCTATGCGAGGTGAAATTCTCGTTTGATAACACTAGAAAAGTCTAGCCTCAGAATAAAACACAGAGACAGGAAAAAATGGATGAAAAATTGCTTTTATCAAAGGCAATAATATGCTACGTAAGTGTGGTATACATCCCTTAACCACTTGCATATCTGCAAGTCTTTATGTGTCTACGTCATAAAAATGATAAAATGGTGAAAAAAAGCAAGCATTACATTATGAACAAAGTGCTTGCTTACGTATTGGACGTTATTTTTGCAAGTATGTAGAACTCCAACAGTGGCACACTGTTCCAAAGAATAATTCCTTTCATTCAATAAATTTAGGGTTATGCCCCATGTGTTTTAGAAATACGGATTCGTCGATTTTATGTACGACTGATCACAAGAGAATAGAAAAAAATGGGTTAGCTTTAGCACAACTTACTTGACTTAACCCTGGAAAAAAGCCTGCATCTGGTTTGATGTGCGACGAGAAGTAAGTGTTTGTGTGCAACGGTGCAAATATAGTGCATTTCTCTTTCCTGAAATCCTTGAACAAAAGCAGAAAAATGGCATTCTTCATTGGGGCAAAGTCGTTAAGGGAGTTGGATAGGTTCAATTAGTTGTTTGCCCTAGTTTCATTATGGATTGCGGCCTTTTGTATGCTTTACTCTGTGATAGGAATCGATGTCACCATTGGCACTTGTATATATTGCCTCCACGTTCCAGCTTAAAACTCTCTTGCCATATAGCAAACACGAGCAAATTATCCCCCTACACCCTGTAAGCCATCAATTACTTAAATTGATATTGCTGCGGTGTATTCATGTTACACTAAGGAGGATAGCGGGGCAAGAGTATAGAACGATAATGATAATGGTGTTTTAGTGATAACGTATTTAAAAGGAAAGTTTGCTTTTTCATTCTTTATCTTTGTCAACAAAATCTCTGATAAGCTCTTACTCTAAAGTTTGAACAACACACATCAGCAGCGGTAGTGTTTACACTATTACGCATCTTGAGGTATAACGTAGTATAGGACTGTGATTCATTAAAGTAGATTTGCGGTAGTAGTAATAGTGACTCATGTGGGATTAAAGTTCAAAATTCATATCGTTTGATGATAATTTAATTTTTTAAGTTTTAAATTTAAACTTATTGTTCTATCTCCCATTGCAAATGTATTATATCAGTACTAAGACATAGACATTAAAGATGTGGCTGAATGTCACGAGCAGAACTTTATGGCAATGACCATTTTCTCTAGAAAAACTTGCAAGCTAAACTGATAACGTCTTCTCAACTTCATTTTATTTTTTAAGTTTTAAATTTAAACTTATTGTTCTATCTCCCATTGCAAATGTATTATATCGGTACTAAGACATAGACATTAAAGATGTGGCTGAATGTCACGAGCAGAACTTTATGGTAATGACCATTTTCTCTAGAAAAACTTGCAAGCTAAACTGATAACGTCTTCTCAACTTCATTTTATAGTCCATTTCTCTGAAAAAAGTATTCGAAACAATTATAATTTTCATGAACTTTTTAAGTGGTTGCTCTCTGACGGCAACGTACATCATCATCAACTACAGCGTGGCAAAACCACTTCCAGCAGTTCTCAATAATTTATGAAGAAAAAAAGCTAAGTGAAGTTGACTCATTAAAAATACATGCAAACTTTGCACCCATGAACAGAAAACCCCGAACGAGACGACCAAGCTTTGTACCTTGTGTGACACACATTTTATTTCATTTCTCACTTATTTCGACTTTTGTCTATTTTCCCACCACCCACCAACCAATTCCCTTTTTTCGTAAAGAAGGAGAGCATTCTGTGTTGTTGTGACAAATCATTCATGACTACATCATCATATCATCCAACATTCAACTCCAGTAAACTTCCGCTCGCTCGTTTTCATTTTCTTCGTAGAAAAAAGAGCGCAAATAACTGTATTACGTCAGTCGTCACTACCAACTAGTCAATAAGGACGAGAGATATAGGGTGTAGTGAGAGAGATCAGGGCAGCTGGGAACTGGTGACTCACTCAAGGAATTTCCATTTCTGGCAAGTTTCTTTCTGACTTAACATGGAAATGAGAGTTGGTTGCTGATGCAGAGAGAGTAGCAAAAGTTTCTGACAGTTTCTCTCCAGCAAACAAAACGAGCAATGGTCCACTACTTGATGAAAAGTTACAAGAATAAGTTTGCTCACCACCAACACCATACCACTACTGTTTGTCTCATTTGGAAAAAAACTTAACCTAGAAGTTTTATGTAGTAGATACGTTATTTCCTGTAACTCTTTGTCTTTCTACGTACGTAAAAACGGTTACAACCAAAATTGGATAATATTATTGGACTAAAATATATACATACCTACATACTATAGTTTCGTCATATTTTCGGCATAGTTATTATCTGAGTAAATTCTCTCTAGTATCTATCTCATGCTTCTCTATCTCTCTAAATTTAGCTACGTTTGGTACTGGATGGTGGTGGGTTATGCAAAATTGTGAATTTTTCATAACTTCCCCAAGGAGCTGCCAAACAAAGACAAGTCAGTGACAAAAGTTTGCATGACTTTTTGACATTTATTGAATAAATACACCTCCTCGAAGGTTGTCAAACATGCTAGAGGAGTGAGAAGCAATGCTGCATGCAACTACCACAGAGCTTATACACATGTAAAGTTTCAGATTTCTTCTGTTACCATTATTTTTTGCCACCAACATCAACTTATACTTTTATTGAACAGCCTCCAGTTCTCATGTTACTTATATCAACTAAACTGCTTCCGTTTTGAGTTTACTTATTTCCACTTGTCAACATCGATCGGCATCTAAACTTAATATTCCATCATCATATATAGCCCGTCGTCTGGTAAGAATACATAGGTAAGTACTCAAACACCTCCCTGTTTGTCCTACCTAATAGATATTTGTTTGATGTCTGATGTCTTCTTAATAAGAAGTCCTTATCAAATTTAGATCATCAGAGTAATCAAATTCAAGATAATTTATATTCATATCATCTATCTGCCACGCCAAGTCAGGATGAGTAAACAAACAAAAGTAAATTTGAATGATTAACAATCTGTGCTTCTACTAGATATATATGTCTTTCTGATTGCAATCGTAAATTTTGTGTTTGTGTTTGAATTAATGAAGATGCATAACTACAAAGTGTAAACAAGCATACTATTTGAATGAGCAGCTCACACGCACGTACTCAAACAACATCATAAAGTTATTTCAGAATCACACATCATGCCATAAATATAGCGAAAGCCTCGCTTTCCTTTTAAAGTATAAACTCACTGCGACAGTAACAATGCAGCACAGTAAACAATTTTGATATAATAACTGCTGCGCTGTCTCTGCCAACTTAACAAGGATGTAATAAACATATCCGTACTTTAATGCAACTTTCGGAATGAAAATAAGTAAGCATCATTTTTATTATTATTACGTACGATTATTGAGTAGAATATAAAACATATAGTCAGTCATATAATACAAATTTCATTTTCTGGTCTATTACTCTCTAGAAGTAATCATCGCCAAAGTAAGCAGATCATTTTGTATGTCAGTAGTGCATTTGGCATAAATAAAACAGTATCATTTGCATAGGAAATTTTAAAAAAAAACAAAAGGAATGTGCGCATCAAAGATAATTGTCGGGAAGAGTAATGGTGATGGGCTTCTGTTACATTTGCTTCATAGGAAAACTTATCGGCTAATGTAGTAATAACAATTACAATCAAATGTCGTAATTATTATTACACTCATCTTGTCATCATCATCCTTGTTCCACTCATGTGAAATAACGTTTGAAAGTGATGTTTTTTAATAGAAATTTTCATACTAATTGCACAGTCACAAAAATAATAACAGTTGATGAGTAAAATATTCGTTGCTGCTTGTTAGTTAGAATCCTTTGTTTTATACATAGCAGTAGGGAATTGCCGCGCACATTCATATGTTTAGTTATGTAATTTCAGACAGAAGCAGATTTTGGTAATGGTAAAATGATGATGGCATTTAAAAGATGAGGAACTCATATCCTGTGCCTAATAAACAAACTGTGTAGTGAACAACAGGGAGGAAAAAAATGAGGAAATGATGATGCAGCATCAGATCGCAGCAACCTATTTTATTTTTATTTGCATGAAGATCGCAATGATGAACAAACGTGAATTCACTCTATTTATACAATTTATTCTTTATTTTAAATTCATACATTAATGCTTTGAAAGGTAATTTTTTTCCAATGAGAGGAATGAGTCAGCAATACAAAAACTCGACTTGCCACAAACATATCACGACATGCTATACCACAAGCAGATGCTGTTGTTGTTTTTTTATGTTAAAGCTTTAACACGTAAAGTCAATAGGCATGAAATTTACAGCAGTTGTTGTAATAGATAAAATATGCATCCAACAAACACGCCAGAATAGTTTACGTGATTCCCAGTGACCTTTTCCTACTAAACTACACGCCAAGTAATTACTGCTGTACGTACTTTTTTATAACCCTCTAGTATATTTCATTTTATTAATGCATAACGCATCAGCCTTTTAAAATAATCAAAAATCTAACAAACGTTTGCCTTCTGTTGTGGTAATGGTAATAATAATAATAAAATAATGCAAAGTATAACAATATAGATAACCTTCAACAAACAAGAGCCGGTTATGTTGGATATTGCATATTATTGAAGATACCAAACTGCCAAACCGCAGTGCAGCAGCAGTACAGACTTTGCAAAATGCATAGACACGACCAATATAAAAAGTGTAAGTGTATCCACAAAAAAAACACACACGCAACCCAGCACAAAGTCTATGCGGCACAACAACAATAACTACATTATCAATAGCAATGCGATATGAGTGGAGCCAAGAAAAACCACAGCGGTCATAAAAAACAAGGAACCTATAGTAAATTAAATATGATTGAATATGGGCCATTATAAAGCAATGCATTGTAAGAAATAATTTGAGGACCATAACAAGAAAAAAATTAAGGTGGCCCATTATTGACGTGAATGACGATCTGCTCAAGTAATTCATTGAAATCAAGATTTTTCTCCTCTGCTAAAAGAATGACAAATGAAGATAACCGTCAGTGTCTGTCTGCTAATAAATATGACGGACATGACGAATGGCTTTTAACAATCATTTCATCCGCTTCACTTTTCCTGAAGACTAGAAACAACATATACCCATGTAGTGGAGACGGATAAAAAAGGTAACTGTTGCTATCATCAATACAAATGCACTTTCATTTTCATTCCTTATTTTTTCTTTGTTCTGTTGCTCTCTTATCCGTCTTTGTCAATCACGAATCACAATTAATTATGATTGAAAGAATATGTGCTGTGTGTGTGATTAGATCGATTTTATGCGCTTCACTTTGTTCGTTCCTCAAATCAATAGAGTGTATTATAGTCACTGCTGTGTCTTTCACACAGTTACAATCACTCTCTGTCATTATTAGAACCAAATTAATAACCTTCCCAGCCAACCGCATTACATATTGATGAAATGAATAAAAAGTGATTGCGTTTTAAATGTACATAAAGCTCATATGCATGTGTACATATATGGTACATTGTCAACAAAAGAAATACATACATACATACATGCATGCTCGCATTTTTATACGTCAACTTTTGAACTTCCGCTTTGCTATTGTATTCTTTACGAAGAATAAGCGTGCAAACACGATGATGATGATGATAGCTGCAATTCAGCAAATGGATAATCAAACAAACTGGAAGTTTATTTTTTTGGGTTTGTAAGCATATACATTTTTCTGTGATTGTGGTACCTGTTCCAAACGAAACATTCACAAGAAACGAGATAATATTTTCCACAACAAAATTTCCTTAATGCTGTATGTATCGGTATTTCTTTTGTAAAGAAAACTCAAACATTTCTTGTGAAATGTGGAAAATGTTATTGTGATTATCGGGAATGGTTTTGCCGAAAGGAAAGTTTATGATCGGGATTTTCTTGAGTGAATACAGGGTAAGTAACTACTTCGGAAAAAAAGTCAACTTTTCTGTACACATGATTCATCGAATCTGTCCTCAAGTAAAGAAGGAGTCCAAAACAGGTTGTTGGGTTGCGGCAATATTTTTTTGGTTATTACTACATGAAAAGAAAAAGTATATTATGAAAAACCATCGGGTCGGGTTTTCATAGAAAAACATCTGTCGTGAGTATTTGCAGATCATACTACCCTATACCATTCTCTTGATGGTAACATTATTTGCTCAATTTGATTGCTGAAACGTATCAAAATGTATTGGGAAAAATCTTTCGTCACAAAGAAAGAGAAATAAACATTGAATTTGATACCCCAACCAAAAAAGTAAGAAGCTGTTACTCTGAGGTATCTTATGAATGCACACAACCTCATTCCGTGGAAATATGGGTTCATAAAAAATGCTCTCATGTCGTTTCATCAGCAACAAAGGACGGAAGGTTGTTGAATTTCAATCCAGTCCCTCGGATTTCACCAGTTCAAACTACACAATACACTATACGATATGGTAATTTGAAAATGAAAAGGAAAAACGTCTTTAATGGAGGAGAAGACACATGAAAAAAAAAAAACAACTGGGTATGCTATATACGTAGTAACGACTTACAAAAACCTCGTAGCATTATTATTAAAGAAACGAAAGCCAACCTGTTTAATAATATTGCCTCACTGCCTGCCTGCCATAGCTCTTGTCGTATATATTAATATTCTTCACTGTTCAATATATTTTTCTTATACACTTGCTGCTAGGGATTGTTAATTCTCGCGTCTTAAAAACCTTCCATTCTTCTCATAAAAGGGACACTACTGAACCATGAAAACAGAAATTCAAATGTTAGAGCAATAATAGATGGAAGATAATAAAGCAGAAGAGCAGTAGTTGTGAACGAGTGAGGCTAAACCTAAAACTTTTTTGTTAAAGATTCTTTCGAGAGTAAAAGGAATGGAATATGAATACCTGTTCACTTCTACTTTCCTGTTGTGTAGCATATAGTTTGTGCACAGAGATGTACATAGATTTATAGTAAATGTTTTGTATAACTGTACGTTTATATTAAAGATATAAAACTTACTTCATTCCTTGCTGGACTGGATCTGAAGTATGCAGCAGAAAAAGAAGAAGCAGAAAAATTTAAGGTGCAATAACTTCTTCCTTTTTTTATTCAGCTGATGTAGCAAGTTGATCTTGCATTGCTTGTTGAGCAGGAGTAGGAGTAGAATTCAAGCAAGCAACGGCAATAACCCAGAAGATGTATAAGAAACGTATTATACTTTTTTTCTACTGGTACATTTAGGTACATAAATAAATCTAACATGCACGTTTATATTCACACACTATATGTAACTCGATGGGGCGGGTTGATGATGATGAAAAGAGATATTATAGTCGCACAACAATCTGTTACGATAAAACTTTGGAGAGTTTGAAAAAAAAGTATTTTTACACATATTACGTTACATATGAAAAATTACGTTCGTATTGTTATTGTTCTAGTTATAATATTGGCATTTTCATATCGAAAAATCGAATCATAAAATATAGCGTTAATCGCAGTTAGTAAGCATCAGAGTACAAGAGTAGTAGAGATGCACAAACGTTCAGAAAACGAATGATTTTATTCCAGTCAATCTATCGAAAGATGAAATTGGATGATAAGCAAACTGTTTATTTTTATATGTACCATAAAGAACAGAGTTGTATTCACTATTGTTGTTGTTATTATTATTTTGTTTATTATTATTTTTATTACATTTGCTACAGTAGCACACACAACTTTAGCAAAGAAAAACTGGATTTCAGGTTTGAATTAAGTTTCAATTGGATTGTGTACTTATGTACACATTGGCAGAAGAAGATCGTCTTGGAATATCTTATATTAGGTTATAGCAAAGCATAAAAAAACTTTTTTTTAGCTGCTCAGTCAGGCTTAAGTTTACTTTTGCTTTTTATACCATTCGCTGAAATAGAACTACACAATGCTCTCACACAACATTACCTACATTAGTTGCAATATGTGCCACTTTCTTACTTTTTATTACCATTCGTCCAAAAAATTCTTACTTTTATTTTTTTTTATCCGTGTTTCACTTCAGCCGAGTAGGTAGATACAGATAAGGATAGTGATGATGAGCATATAGTGTTCAGGATATTCATACATATAGTACTCCTGCAAAATGATTCTTTTTTTGGTAGTAGCAAATTATTACCACGAAAATAACTCAACATTAATGCAAAAATTGTTATATAAAGTATGCAACATTAATACTACTTATTATGAATATTAGATATCTGCACCCACAAATAGGCATACAAGATTAGGAGAGGTATACCTACGCATTAAACCACACAGAAGCACTACACATTATTTTTTTTGTTCACGTTGATACTTTGAAATTTTGGCCTCGTTTTCATCCCAAATTCAATCCTCTCTTCTATGCGCCACACTAACTGCTTTTATTATTATCAGAAGATTATATTAGAGCGAGTAAACAGTTTTTTTTTGTTTGTTGTTAATCCTCAGATAGCAATATAATGTACGCTGATCATGCACTGGGAATAGGTAAGTCGTAATAAACTGACATTTACGTACATACTTTCGTGCATCTGAACACGTAAAATTAGTTAGGTTAGATAGTTACAGTTTTTTTATATTCCAGCAGAGAAGCAGTCAAACTCACATTGAGTAGAAAAAGAAGAGCAGGATACACATTTTTCTGGAAATTGTATTTCCGTCCCGTGGTTATTATTACAATGGCATGCCAGATATAGTAAACAAATAAAACTTTTTTTTATAAAGTTTAACAGCGTATATTTGCCTGTTGCAAACACAATATACTAAGTTTATACCCCCAGAAGATTATAATGCTTCTAAGTGCATAAAAATATTTACTGACGATTTTGTTATATCATCATCATCAACAATAGAGGTTCACACGGAGCGAGAAACTTGCATGGGCTTCATGTGTGCACACGTAATATAAAATAAAATAACTTACAAAAAACAGCCTGGCACACGGTGTGCGCTTACAAAAGGAATTTTAATGCGAAAAAAAATTCAATGTCAAGTGAAACTTTTTTATTTGGTAAATGTATGTACATGTAGTACTAAGGTACATACCAATTCTACACGCTTCCATAATATAAGCATTGGCAGAAAAGTTCACACGTTTTCCAGGTAGCACACTGTGCAACAATGTTTTCTGTTGGCGTAACTGACACTTTGAAGATTGATTAAGGAACAGTGTGTTAAATTGAGTTTCGATATATTGTATCCAAAAAAATCAAACGTTTTTTATTAGGCAGCACGAACAGACATTTGTGATGCATTGATGATGAGGTAATGGCTCGTGCATTTCGCCTTCCGTTACAACGGTCAGATTTATTGATCAATCCTCGCATGTACTTTCGCTAATAAATTGCATGTAAATGGAAATTCACGCGGCCAGTAGTCCGGTAAAATCCACTAAATTTAACACAGAACAATCTCTTAATACGTCAGGTCTCTAAGGGATTTGTCCATTCACTGACAGGGATTTACATTATTTGCTTATGTGATGATGATGATGTAACGTAAGCCCATTCGTCCGATTTTTTAGTAAATACTTTCATATACCAAAAAAATGTATAGCAGACCGATCGACTATGACCAAGCAGACATTTGAAACATCGAAAGTGAAGGAATTTACCCCTTTTGGCTGACAAGAAACGAAACAATAGAATATGAATATTATATGTATGTGTCCATGCAAGAATGAACGGGAATGAACGTCCTGTTTGTGTACCTAGGTATCTTTTCTGTCTTCTGGTACACGAACAGGGCAATAATGACAAGAGAGAAGATAAGAAAGGTATGCATGCAGCGACAACCGAAAACCCTGAACTGTGTTTTTTTTGTGTTGACTATAACACTTTTTATTTTCACTCACTCACAGTCACCATCATTTTGTCTACCTATTGCACAAGTTAGGTTGGTGGTGGAATTTACAACGGCAACTGCCGCCTAACTGTCGTGCATACGTTACGTACCCTTCTTTAGCAATAATAACACTACTAAAACTCATATAGGAACATACATAATGTGTATATGGAGGGCTTTAGCCAGCAGCAAAAACACTCAAAAGTTGAACCCAAGTTTTGTAAACTTTTATCTCTTCACTCCTCTGGTTATTTTTTAGTATGTGCCTTCTTCATAAGCGCAGGGATTATATCAAAAATTCCACTACATGAAACAGGTATGTATTGTAACTGTGTAAAGTGTTATTTATGCATGCATGCGTATATCTGAACGCATCTGAACAAGCAGTCAACGTTAAAAACGACAGGTGAGTCAGTCAGGTATGTGTATTTGTGATCGTCGTATATGATGTTACATCCCTTTCCATTACCAGGAAAAAAAATCCTCGTTTACTTTTCACTCTCGCACAATAGCAGCAAAGCACGCAGTTACTCTTTCTGTATTGCTTGATAGTAATATTATTGTGTGGAGAGCTTGCGGCTCACAAGAGTTAGATTACTGTTGTATCAAATTTACTCACATGGGATGGGTACGAATGCAATTGCAAGTACCACCATGACCACCTAACTTTTGAATGCTAGCTCGACTCCTCTTCTTCGTTCGTGTAAAAAAACGACTCTGACAGCGAGAGACGTTGATTTCAGCAGCCCACCTGGCTCAATACTGAAAGGGAGTTTGAAGTTACTTGGTCCATATAAAATGTTATGTTGAATGAGTCGCTGCACACACTAGTGAGCAGAGAGCAGCAAGTAACAACCAACGCAAACGGCAACGGCTGAGTGAGTGGTGGTGGTTGCTGTATGGTATGGCTTGATATTAAAGTAGTAGGTGTATGGCAGTGCGCTTCAAACTTTATTTCAGCTTTTTTTGGTCTTCTTTTTCGATACTTCTGCTGGTATGGTAAAGAAGTAGTTGGGCTGATGCAGCTACTGCTTGCTGGGCTGCTGCTTCTTTTCGCTGTGAAATTGAAGGTTCTCTTTTTTGGAAGATGAGAACGGGAGGAAGCCCAGCAAGAATGCAGATAATATAAGCGCTAAAACCCATCTTGCACTAGTACTGCATGTGAAACTGATACCTAGAAGAACTAGAATGACGACCAAACCACATCACACAGTAGTCCATATTAGTTGAATCTGACTGAAGGCACATGGCCTTTGGTTGTGAGATGAGAGACAGAAGAGACACTGAAACAGAGCACATGGAAGTATACATTCGACAAACCCTTCTATAAATACATGTTATATGGGCATGTGCCATATTAAAAAAAGCAGCCTGCGTTTCATGTCGAAGCCGGAGCTATAGAGTTCGCATTGTATAATATTAATGCGAGCAGAATCTACTAAAATCTACTTGTGTGTGTGTGTTTGACTCACATGAGCACTTGTGACGAGACGAGTGAAGTGGTTGGAGGGAGATGAGATGAGCGAAAGAATTTCAGCAAGTTTCTTTAACACGGTATCATCACATCATTCTCATCGTCCGCAACAACAAAGCATCTTGGCATTATATATGAGGAGTAAAGAAAGAAATGAAAAGAATAAAAACGATATGAGTTTTGTGGATGCCAAGGGCTCTTTTGCTTTTGAAATGCACACCACACCACCACCACAATACTGTGAGATATCGTGCTAGAGAGAGTCAAATAAATGTGTAATGAAATAGAATGAATGAATGAATGAATGGGCTGTGATGGGGTTTTGTTACTTGGGCCATGGCTTTTTTGTGATGACGGCTATGCAGTAGAGAACTTGGGAAAGACATGGCTATCAAAACAGAAACACGTAAAGAACAATGCAAAAAATTCAGTGTGTCTTGGCTGAGCAAGTGAAGACATATAGACACAATGCCAGTCAATGGACCGTTTGATGTATCATGGCCATTTATACGGACTGCTCAGAATATTTGTGAAGTTGATATTTGGAACAGCCTCTTTTGTTGTTGTTACTGTTATTGGATTAAAATTTCATGAAGTTTATAAAATGGAATTAGATATGCCACTGTTTACAACAACAGCCAGTTTACAGTAGTGTGGTGGAACAGTCGTTTTATTTGCCGAAGATGAAGAGCTTTTGTGCGTTCTTTGTGTTTAGTTTGTGCCTGTGCCAGCAACTACCAGCATGTAACAAAAGGAAACTCTTTTAATTTACTTTGGAGAAAACAATTTGCAGGGAGAAAAGCGGATGAGAATAATAGTATAAACTACTTATTGTTTACTTGTATGAGGTAACGGTTTTGTCATACAGCATGTCATAGATTTATCTAGTATAGGTGATAGAGCATGTATATATTTATGTAGGCATAACAGGGGAAAATACTGGCTTACTAATGTAGGAAGAAAATAACAAATAAGTCAATGAGTAAAATCCGTCACATGCAAAAGATATACTAGTTTAATGTTTGAATCGAGTGAAAAGATGTCTTTTTAATTACATTCGTGAATGAACTTTGCAGCACATGTTGTTATCATTACTACTAACGTGAGCAAGCACTTATGTTAAGGTGATGAAAGCTCATTACTACGTAAAGTTTCATATTCGTTCCACCATCACTGTGCATGAAGGCAGAGAAACGAAACACATTAAAAAAGTTGGAATTTGGAACAGCAAATAAAAATGGTCTTGAATCGCAACTGCGCTTGAAATTCACATTTAATACCAGCAATTGTAATTATCCGAGAAGTCTTTTTAATGGCATGCCACGAAAATTTATATACACTTGAATACACATTCATTTAGGTATGTTCATATTCTCTTTAAAAGCAATAATGATAGAAAGAAAATCACTCGAGAAGGACTCATAATCACTTTGTCCAAATAGGTAATCAAACTACCGAAAAGAGAAAATGTCTATTTCTCTAGGATTTTTTTTTCTCTTTGCTAGGGTTTTTGACTTTTGGTGGTAAGTTCAAAGCATGTGTGTGTGTTAGATCTTACAAGAGAACAGAAACACCACTTCTGCCACTACCACTTACCACTTCCCACGCAAAGTCTGTTCCACTTATCTCTCTATATCGGATTATCAAACTTTCCGGTCTTTTCTACAAAGAGCCCACACCTTTTTCTCTCTAGTAGATAAGATCATACATTTTTACGTGTGTTTCGTTTAATCAATTTCCGAAAGCCATTCTACTAAGCTTTCCGCTCCCTTCCCTTGTCCTTTTCAAATGAAAAATATCCAACCCCAAAAACTTGTTTAAAAACTATCCATGTTTAATTGGCTACTTTGTACTGCTTACTCCTATCTACTATTTATCGAGTTTAAAAAGAAGTTCTTTGTAGGTTTTCACGCAACAAAAAACATTAAGGCTGCCAGTCATTTTGAAAGTATTACTGCCAGAGAGAAGATATTATTATTCTCTCAATGTTGGAGTAAATAAGTCGTTATAAACCACTATGTAGCATATATGTATGCTGCTTGAATTTCTTCTAAGAGCAATTTAATTTAGGTTAAAAACTTTTTAAATCCATGCACAGAGTTTCAGCCCTATGTTCTATAGCTATATACATGTGACTACGAAGACAAATATCCTTTTGGATGTAGAAAGATAATTGTTGTTTAACAGGGATATTACAGATAATCCTGTCTCAGGAGTAAGTAAATTTCCCAGTGGACTTTTGCTACTTATTGCTAAATATTGCTACAAGCTTTGGAGTTGATGAAGCGTCATGATGACTCTGTTTCATCTCCTATAGTTCAAAAAGCTTTTGGTTGGATAGGTACACAGGTACATATTTAACTATTGTATTAGATTACCTGCTCCCTTTGTCTTTCTTTGTGTAACTCTGCCAAGGACAAGGACCGGAGAGAGTTTCTCTCTGGTAAAAATGATTGTTGTCGCCGTGTACCTTTTCTCTTCGTTGGTATTCTTCCGAGAAAGTACACAGCGGGCAAATTATTATCCAAGAACAAGGAATATCAGCGGCAAGTAGGAATCTGCTCAGACAAACAAAGTGGATCTTTCATTTACTTGCTCGTTTATGCCTGATGCTGTTTATACTTCTAGTAGAAGACTTTGCTCGTAACGACATGACATAGTTTTTCTATTCCCCTTGTTGCCAATTGTATGTACATAAATATTATTGTGTGTACTACATATTATTATTAGTCTTTCTCAGTGTTGAAATAAAAACGAATTCGGGAAGGAGAATATATTTACTCCCGTTGTCGCGTAATATATGTACAATAGAGATAAAGTTCTCCTTTCCTGTTTTCCTTTTGTACATTTGTAACTCAACAGTACCTATAGAGTAGTACTTTGCTTGTTTCACTTTTTGTCTTCTTTGTCTGGCCTTATTTTTTATATTCTGAGCATTCATGTTCCTTTTTTTTGCTGTGCATGCTACTCTGCAGGTTTTTATTGCTTTCTCCAACTTTCTTTTATACAGTAGTAGTGAGTGTTCATATACACTGGTGCGTCGGTATATAAATGGTCTGGTTGACGTCTTTCTCTGTGGAAGACCTTATTCAACCGCGTGAAAAGAATATAAATTTTTGGGTGAAAAAATGCTTTCGACAGCGCTGGTGTAGATTCTACACTATAGAATAGCTATAATAAAGTAGAAAAAGAAAGCAACAAAGAAAAAAGATTCAGAGTTGATGATTGTGACGAAGGGCAATAGCACTACAAACAGAGTACAAGTACAACCAGTCAGCACAACAAAATTTATCGTGCACACACAACATGCAAGATACATTTTGTTTGTCTTGGATAAATCGGATGAAAAAGCTCATAATATATATAGATACATTACAGTCTTACGTCACCATTTTTTAAGTTTTTTATTTTTTCAGTAAATTGCATTTCTTGGAATAAAAATGCGCTTAGGAATCTTTGGTTTTGCTTAAATATTTTTAAAAAATGCTATCGGATGTAATTTTGAAAGATAATATTATGCAAAATACTTTAACATGTGAAGCTATTTGAGTGAGCAGAAATCATGGCTGGTAAAACTATAATCAAGTACGTTTATGAGCTCAAAAGCATTTCTAAGTATCGTATAACCCCAACGGTAAGTACTGATACTGATAGTGTGTGCGGCAGAAGTTTTTTTTTTGACTGTATCCATTTTGACAAAACTTGTAGTTTGCCGACAGGTAGAAAGTATTTAAAAAATAAAAACGCTATTTTCGGATATGACGTAGATAGTAAAAAACACGCCTTTGCTACTGTAGAGTTGCATAATAATACACTTATTTAAAGTATAGGTTCATGCATTTGACAGTATGTCTATTTAATATTTTTATGTTTTCGATTAAAACACCCCAGGATGTTTCAGTCACAATCCAAATGTACATGCACAAGAGCACAAAATATATTACATTCGTGGTTTTTTAAAAAAAATTTCGTCTAACTGCACAAAAATAACACATTTTGGGTCACTCAGTAAAAAACTTGTTTTCATAACGAATGAAATACATTAACGTACGTTACATTTACATCTACTTACTGATGATTATCCACATTACGTACTCGCTACATTATATGGGATCTTGTGTACGAAAATTGTACTTTCTCTACTAAGTTATCATCTCTGTTGCAGTGTAACATGCATGGAAAAAAAAATATTGTATTAAAGCATTGAGCAAATTCTTTTTTTTTATCGGGAATAATCGTGTACATGTACATTACAAGTACAATAACATTTTTGCACAAAATAATCATACGAGAGGCAGAATTCTAGCTACGCTACGTACACTGCCTTCCTGCTGATTACTGTAAGGGTGAAAATGATAAGTATCCTGGAGTGAACGAGCGATGACAATAAATCATGTTTACCAGTATCTTACCGAAAGGACTACAGGGGATTATTCATGCGATAGACAGGCAAACCTTCCTTCTTTGCTTTCATCTACTTTTTCCTGTAGAGATTTGCAGATTTTTATTTCTAAAAATATATTGTTTGCCAACTTGTGAAAAAATAGTATGCATGACTGGTCTGATACTGGATCTGTTGTAAAAATCTTGCCAATATTGCTACCATCTTTTTAATAGAAAAAAAATAAATGCGATATGAAATGTGCATAAGTAGGTATGCTACGTATAACTTCAACCTCGTGTACACAACCTTTGATTGTCAGTCTGGTCTTAAATCTTCTCAAAATTCAGCAACGGTAGCATCGTCTTGACTGCCCTGTTCTAGCATAAGCCTTTGCAATAAATTAAGCTTAATATTTGGTATGAGATAGCGTTTCAGTGTTCGCATAGCTAGTGATAAAAGTGACTTGGATTGCAAGGGCGTGATATAAATTTTGCTTAAACAAATGTACTCGATGCCTTTAACTTGCGAAACTCGACACAAACCAGTCTATATTTAGAGTTGGCCAGATTTAATTTTTGAAAACGAAAAGCTTTGCATGATCACTAGAAGTATAGAAAAATACAATTCTCTCCTCAAATCTCTCCCGAACGGTATTTTCCTTGACTTTATGAACTGTTCATCTTGAAGCATTTCGAGTGTATTTCACGTAGCCAAAGTCTTCCTTCAGTTTATGTATATGGCTTGAAGGTGCATGAACATTACAGATTCCTTGAAATTTTTTCTGCTTTCACCATAATACACCACCGGTGACAAAGTGGAGAATGGAAGTGAAGGGACAAGAGTACGATGACAAACGTAGAATATTGGATAAAATGGATCAATTCACAATTTTTAAGAATAAATCTTTACGTGACCTTCGATTAACCTTGAAAATAGTTTTATACAAGCGCATTGCAATTCTATGCATGCCCGGCTCGTTTCGTTTTACAAAAAGGATGTCAGCGCCAAGTTATAACCTGGCATCACCGTTTGAAATGAAAATTGTGTTATTCACAAAGATATATACATGTAAAAGTAAATATACCTACACCTGTATGTCGTAGAATGCAACCTGTGCATGAGCCATAAGGGTTTAACGGCCACCTTCACGTTTCATGCATATAAATGAAAAAGTGAGATGTTATCATCAACTTATACTTGTCATGTTTTTAAACTTTCTTTCTAAGATATAGTTCCCTGTTTGCATGGATTCGTTTATAGCATTTCATGTGACTTAAGCCAAGTTTCAGGTTGAGAATTCAGTACGGAGTCTACCTGCTTTTGCACACAGTTGCAAAAGTATTGAGCCTCACCGTGCTGCTGGGAACATAATACAAAAAATGAATGTGCATAATATGTTTCATAGCTATGCGTGTATATCTACATAAATCTAGTGCATAAAATACGCAAGACCAATACATATATTGTGCTAAAGGTAATTCTTATTCGTAGGTATAAAGTGGTTGGCTATATACATCGTGCAATATGTCATGAACATAAGAGATAAGAAATATAAGCTAAGAAAATGTGATGCATATAGCTACATTAAGTTGACATTTCTTAAGACTTGCATATATGCGTCATGTTCAATATCTAGAAAGCTTCTAA
>JAHZMZ010002597.1:0-11750 GCA_027743805.1 Lepidocyrtoides sp. E14 | reverse complement strand
AGCTCGCTCACGAATGGATTTTTTATGCTTCAACAGAAGTAAATTGTTATATACCAATCCAAGTATTTGTAGCCATCACGTGTAAATTCTGTGAGCACTTTGTATTTGCCAATGTTTGTATGCCAAGTGACCATTGAAAGAAAAAAATTGGTGCATGAATGGACCAAGCATACTATTTTGTATTTTTTTTTTGTGTTTGTGTATAATGCATGTATGCACTTAAATGTATTATCAATACACACTATACGTTTACAACTATTAGTTTTTAGTTTCTTTCTTTAAGGTTAAGTGAATGACTACAAAAAAAAGCGATGTTTGTTACTTTAGGTTATATGCATGTTGTGGATACTGGTGCTTTATGATGCAAGCAAAGTAAAGTTGTCTGTGTGCTCAAGTCGATATTCATATAAAACACCCATTGGAAAATTTCTCACTTTCCCTGCATTATTTTTGTCTACGAGGTGTACTGAATTATGCAAGAAAATCGTTTGTTTTTATATCGCTAGCAAAACCACAATGTGATGATAACATGATGGTTCCCATTACAAAAACGCCACGCCACGCCAGACACAGCATGACGTCCTATTAGTACTTTTTTGAGCTAAGCCGAGCTGAACTCATCTAAAATGCAAGAGTTTCTGCACACTACTGTAGATTATTAAGTTGGAGAAGATGTATAATATGTGTGGGAGAAGAGAAACCCATTTTGTACTTTGAAGGAAAGTAATACATTAATGTACATAAATGAGCATGTTTTTTTGATACCTACCTTGATGAGGGTAGTGCATATCTACATGGACTGCATTGCGATCTACGCTGCTATTCCGACTGTTATTTGTCCATGTCATGTGCTTCTTCTTCTCAGCCACCACACGTAATATCTTGACGTAGACGACGACCATCACAAGAAGTGGAACATAGAAGGACGCCATTGTCGCATAGATTTGGTACCTGTGGAGAAGCAGAGAAAAAAACAAAAGAAAATGAAACGGAGACAGTTATGGTTGTAGTAGTGAGAAAAATGGAGAAAATGCCTGGTGGAATCTACTTTCACTAAAAAAATAATAGATAGATAGGTAGACTGCAGACTATGCAGCGATTTCTTTTCAATAGAAAATGTGCTTCCACCCAACTTTTGGGAATGGTGATAATAAAACAAATGTTTTGTATGGACAGGAGGATGGATCGACTCCCACTGTACACACCTTAATGGCCCTTTTGTTTTCTAGGCGCCATTAAATCATTAACTTTTACTTCCGTTTGTTTTGATTGGATCGTTTAGATATTATTTGCTGCAGCAGTCGTGTTCTTTTTTTTCTCTCTTGATGATAGCAAATAATTTTCTCAGGATATTAGTCCAGTTGAATAAAACATTATTATGAAATAAAACTGACTATAAAAAAAATGACAACGAATAAAAGTTTGACTTTTTATATCGATTCTGTGAGCAGAACTGGTCTCTTCATCCTTTCGTTTTATATCCTTTTTTTATGGAGCGGGAGGCATGCAAAATTTAATTACTGAGTGAAGCACATAAAGTTTGAGTGAATTTGCTTGGCATGCATGTACAATACATACATAATTTTTTTACATGCATGAAGCACGTGTAATATTAACACGGTAGGAAATAGCATTAATTTACTACAGCAGCATAATTCCACATAATATAGTTCATAATATAAGCTGCTTACTTTTATATCGATTCTATGAGCAGAGCTGGTCTTTTCATCTTTTCGTTTTATATCCTTTTTTTATGGAGCGGGAGGCATGCAAAATTTAATTACTGAGTGAAGCACATAAAGTTTGAGTGAGTTTGCTTGGCATGCATGCACAATACATACATATTTTTTTATCATGCATGAAGCACGTGTAATATTAACACGGTAGGAAATAGCATTAATTTACTACAACAGCATAAATCTACATAATATAGTTCATAATATAAGCTGCTACACCAAAAAATATGTTTAAAACCCTTGTATGTAATTTTCCGTGTCTTTTGTCATTCTTACTCTGTAAGTTTTCGTGGTTCGCTCTCCTGTACTAATTGTCATGCTATTACAAAAAGTTTTTTTGAAAATGTAGAGAATCATCCTCCTCCTCACCACATTTATAGTTACATGTTAACTATAAACTTACACAACTGGTGGGTGACTTGTGCTCACGCTCCGGCATGGCATAGCATGGACTGAATTACTCGCTCGACAAAAACAAAAAGGTTATTTACTTTTGTGGGTGTGTAATACTATGTACGCTGTATATACGCATGCATGCCGCTCCAGTGTACAAAGATAATGTCATTAATTACCATTTGTCTTCGTTAACTTGTACATCAACTTACTCTTGTCAACTTGTTTTTTATTCTTCTTTGATTCTGTCTTCTTTATGCATGACATGTTATTTCATTCAAAGACAAAGACATTCTCACATGAGGATAAATTCTTGTTAGTAGACGACGATGATGATGATCATAATAATAATAATGGTTTATCCCATCAAAAGAAGAGAATGAATATGTATACACACACACACCCTAATGTGGGTACATACATACATACATGCTTTGTGAGAGCCCAAGGGAAAAATAACTGGCACCAAGTTGTTTTCCTGTCACAGCAAATATTTCATTTCGTATTTGTGTACACTCTCAACTCATCTACTTTCTCCCAGTTTGCTTGAAGGCATATAAAAAAGTACTAGACACGGACAAGGAAAAGTATAGAAATATCTTTATTCCTTCTTACTTTACTTAAGCCAAATCACTCATAAAAGCTAAGACGATGAGAAATAACGTAGTACATTCATTCATTTTTTATTTACGCTATCTACCTATTTACACAACTTTTTTTTTCTACCATGTCAGTATACTCGTAGTCAGTCAGTCGTTGTCAAATCATAAGAAAACCTTAGTTCTCCACAAAAAAAATAATGCTACTACTACTACATAATATTTTTTTATTACAGTAGTTCCTTTTCTTCACTTGAACAACACTCTCTTCAAAAATGTTTCTTTCCTTTTTTCCTCTTCTTGAACTCATTGCTTTTAGTGTGCCTACAAAATACATACATACACACAAGTCTGACGATGAGTTAAGAGTGAGTGAGTAAATGAAATAGATGGAAATGATGGAATTACGGGGTTGAGGTACTCCTCCACCACCACCACTTGGGGTATTAATAAAATTCTTTTCGTTATTGCTAGTCATTCATCCAGTCAAGGGAAAAATCAATTCTCCTGTTTTTATGCTGGTTAGTTTAGTTTTTTTTATTATTGTTATCGTATTATACCATGCATACATACCTTTGCACATGATTGTGATAAAAGATATATAATTTTTGTGGATCTGATGATAAACGTAAAAATATTTTGGTTCGTTAATACCACAAAAATTGGAGAAGCATGAACATATTGTAAATGTGCAGAGATATGGTGTAGATATAAAAGATAGGCAGGCACACTTTTTACTACAAGCTGGGCATCAAATATTCTACAAGAAAAAAATAATAATTTCCATTGTTGTTCGCTCAGTCTTTTGGGAGAGACGAGAGAACAAATAGTTTTATTTAATGTACATCAATTCAGTCAGAAAAGATTATTATGATTACTACTGCTACTACGATAGCTGGGAAATTTCCTCGGCCGTGATAATGTATTTGTATGATCAATAATACAGTCCCGTCGGGTGTTCTTTACTTCTCTATTGCTTCCCTACTAGTCTCTCTTCTCCTTTCCCCATTTTTATTCCAGCTCATGCATTTTTAATGGATTTCCTATTGTTATTGTTATTATTCTTCTTTTTTTGAAAAAGGAGGATGCAATTGGGAGTGCTAGCTTACACAAAAAATAGGAAGGTGTATAATAATAATAATATGTTTATGGGTTATGATGAGATGAGCAAATAAAGGGTTCACTCAGGAGAAAAAGGAATAATGGAAAGTGCTCACAGTAGTGCTTACATCCTTTTTTTGAGTCAATAATAAAAGTGTAGTAGTAGCAGCAAGTGTATATATTTTTTTGTGGAGCTTTTGTAAAGCTAGAAATTGAAAATGGAATATTTTCAGGTACATAATGTAAATATAATGAGCTATACCATTTAAGCAGTTTACCTATAAATTATTATTACAGCTCCATTTATCCTTGTATGCATTGCATAATAATAATGGAGTATGATTATATAGAAAGCACGGTACTGCATTCGCGTCAATTTGCATAATCATACTATAAAAATGGTATTTCGTTTTCTCTGTAAAATTGCTCGAGTCTAATGTGAGGATGGAAAGAAAAGGGAACATTTTTGGCAAGTAGCTGTCAAAAGAAAACAGGTAAGTTATCGCTTATTACTGCGTCAGCAGAAAATAATATGCATAGGTACACATTTTTTTTAACTAGTTTGTCATTTCATTTTTTAAAGACATGTTGCTCTCAACATTATGACAGCATTTTGTCCACCCACTATCATTGCTCAAATTTTTTAAAAAGAGCTTCATGACACGCAGTGGTGGGTGTGTAAAAGGAATTGAAAATAAAACATAAATGTGAATGCCAAAACGGATGAGATAAGAGACAACAAGGTTATACATAGGTACGACGAAGACGGTGGGAATTATATGAAATTTATTCAGAATTACATACATACATTCCTTCTGCATTAATTGAATGACAAGGTCATTGCTTGAAAGTGATATAAGCACTATCTTGCAAAATTTTAGTCATCTCCTTCAAAAGCGTGATGAAATGAATAGAATATCATTTTTGTAATTATGACTTGCAAATAATAGTGTCCATTTTCATTCTCAATGTTTTTATGCATTGTAAAAAACCACTTAAACGAAGTTGCTGCAACTATAACTTTATGTGTAAGCGTCTCTGTATGTACAAACTACAAAGCATCTACTTTGTTTCTACAAATTGACAACAGATTTCATTTTATTTTGAGACTTTTCATTAAATATGTTCAGAAAGTAATAAATTGAAAGTTTAAAATGAGTAAATCAACTTCAGTTCTGCTGCTGATGATGATGGTTGGTGTGTGACGTTAGAATGTGTCTTTTTCCAGTTCTCATTACTCACTATTACAATGCGTACATTTCACGATTAGCAGTTTTGCTGCTGCAGGTTGACTGACTGACAGAGCGACACTTGTACGGTCGGTGTAACGTACTTACGGGCGTACATCATAATAGCATATCATCATCATCGTAAACTGCTGATGGAAATTTTCCATCCAACAGTCCTCTCAAATAGGTACATAATATTCATTATTCATTAACCACACCAATCGAACCATAGCATATGACATTTGCAAAAAAAATTGGAAGGATTTCAATTTCCCATCGAGAAAAAACCCATTACTTGTAAATAAAAGTTAATGAAACTTTTAATGGAACTTTTTCACAAAAGTAAGAGTGCAACATAATGATCAAAGCGTGTATATAGTTCCTACTACCACATTTTTGTTGTTCGTTGACTGTTTTTTTGACAATTCTTCTCTCCGCGAGTGTCTTCTACACAAGACATGGAGTATTATTAAGAGAGCTCTTCACCACGTGAATAGAAAGTTCATGAAAAAAAAAGTTGAGTTATTGAATTTGGCAGATCCAATGTAAGCCTTTCCATCATCGCATCTCTGCTCCACCACCAACCACCAGAAAAAAAGGAAGCAACCAAAAAAAAATTTTTTTTTCTTCCTCTTCTGAAAAGCTTGATGCCACAAAGGAAGGAGACTAAAACGGTATTACACAGTTCCCAGCCCAAACATACTAGCAAGTAACGTGAAGCAAGTAATTCTTAATAGGCATATTATCAACTTTACTAGAAAAAACAACAAGTATATTATTTCTTTGGGAAAAAAAAGTTTTTCTTCCTGTCCAACTCGCAACAACAGCTCATGCCAAGACACAGTGCGGAGGGAAATTATTTTTCCAGTTGCAAGTATCATCATCCTCTTCACCATTCTCATATTTTTTCCGGAGAAGACTAGCAACTCTTTTAAATGTAATTTCCGAGATACACGAAATCCGTGAGTAGACAGTGAAAAAAAGAGCACAGAGAGTAGAGTATAAATGTAAGAAGGAAGCATGCATATGGTTTAGTTAAATAAGTTTTTCAAAACTTTTTTTTCAGCAGAGCCCCATAAAAAAGCGGTAGCGTATGGAGAGAGAGAATGAGAGAGAGAGAGAGCGACAAAGGTGAGAAGCATTACAAGCAGCAAACATCTGTCAACTCACTTGACATCTCGTAAGAGAAACCAACTTGTGTTTTGTACTTGGATATTATGCAGACTTGAATTTCACCATAAAATCTTTATAAAATCTATCTACCTACCTTGTGAAGTATACATACATAATATGTTTGCTTATTTGTTTATCTTCTCACAAAACTGAAACAAATATAACGTAACAGTAAACCGTTGCTATATATTAGGCTTGTTCTACTTTGCTAAAAAAATATAGTTGTATATCTTTCATACCATCATCAACACCATCATCCAACCAAGCGTAAGCACAAATTTCCAGTTACCCGCTTGTCACATTAGCAAAGGTGAAAAGTAAAATACTACATTGAGATAATGAAGATGCTGAAACCGCAAACAAAGTAGGTTCTCATTCATCTCGACAAGTTTTGTAGATAAAAAGAACGTACGTACATATAGCGTTTCATCTCTTTTTCTTGTTATGGGATGATATGAGTATGAATGAAAGGTATGAAAAGAGACGAGGAGGATTACTGTACTTTGTACCTTCAAAGGGATTACATTACCATTTCCATAAGTTATAGTACAAGTAAGTAAGTAATACGAATTGGGTTAACAATAAATACGGTTCCTATACTGAGTAAAACCAAAATAGTCGCATAAACCTAAACACAATATACCTATCTACTTTACATTTTTTAATGCTAAACGTGTTTATTTTGTAAAGCAGCATTCGTAGTAAAACCACAGAACTGATATTTTTCTCTCTTTTTTTAAAAAGAAAGCAAATAGAAAAAAATGTATTCCAAGCTACTCATTATTTTCATACTACTACAGACCAAAAAAGCAGAAGCAACTCATGCTCTTCAAGACAAGAACACTTTCATATTCATTGCATCATCGTATTATCATCTCTATTACCATTCAAAGCTCACAGAGAAAAAAACACTCTTAAAGCTTTTCTCGTGTTTCTATTCGGAGAAAATTACAAAAAAAGTAACATTCACGCCAGACTGGTTTGCTGGATTTAGGTTGGGTGCTACATTTTTTTTGAAAACATGTAACATGTACAATATTATACGCATATTATTTTCCTCTCTTATTTCACTAAACTTCTCAGAACCATTAGATAAGGAGCAGTACAAGATGGATAGAAACAAGATGATACTTTTTTTTCACCCGATTGCCGAGAAAGTGAGTTAAAAAGATACATGAATGACGTATCACTTTCTTGTAGAGCGAACGCACCTCTTTTTTTCTTCTCCCCATATTTTTTATCCAGTAGTACTCATAATCAACAGCACATTTTCTCTGAACAAGAAAGTGAGAAAGAGATGTAAAAAGCGTGTAGCGTAGCAAGTTTTACTTTTAAAGCTTCTATTGCTCTCTGTACTCTGCATTCATTTTATACATCCTGCTTGCTACAGACGAGAATAAAAAGTCACGAAAGCCTTTAGAAACTAAACTGACGACGACGAGGACGACGATGATGATGAAGATGATGATGATGACGAAAAGACTTTGTCGTGTGAGTCGTGCTGTAGTGGTGATAAACAAGGAAAAGCTATTATTATAATGACACGGCACAATTTACTGAGTTCGTGGTTCGGTGAAGTGAAGGTACAGTGTAGGTGGGACACCTAGATATGGATATTTATTTTGGTCATTATTCATCCTCGCTTCCTTCACTTATCTTTTCGGTAGTAGTGCATCCACTTGACTAGAAACTGGGGATAAAGTGCTACAGCTTTACACACAGCAAAATTTCAAATATAGCCATCCTACCACCACCACCACTGCCATATACCAGTCGTTATCATCATCGTTTGAACTTTTTTGTACCTCATCATCATCATCATCACTCAGCGCCTACCACTACCAAGCACTTAAATAAATATAGTAAATGTATAAAAACCAACATGCAGTCAAGAGGATTAAACCAGACTGTTGTAGTTGTAGTGTACATACAAAGGAAACCACAAAGCAGGGAAAGCATAAAGCATGTAAACTACGTTTTCCCATTCGTTAGAAAAAGGTAATAAATAAATATGTTAGTGCTGCTACCACTACTACTATTAAGAGGCTGTCTCCAGAGTAAATCCAAAACGCTAGTCTCGATTTCTTTCTCTTATGAAAGTTGAAACTCTTCTCTCTGCTATGCTGCTGTCATCGTAAACATAACCTTGTGATCTTTATCAGATAAAGCCAGTGTAGTAGTGTAGATTTTTAGGTAAGTAGAAATGGTTAAGATTCAAAGGGATATTTTAGGGTAAAACTATATGAATGGTTTAAAGTACCATCATGTGTAAACTTCAAAGGGAGAATGATGATCAAAATCTTTTAAAATATGAACTGTATTTACCAACTTTACCAACTTGGTGTCGTATTGTAATTACGGTTAAAAAACTGAAAGCGGTGTTTACTTGGGAAACTAAAATTGTCAACTATCTGATTAATTATCGTTCCGCTTCTATGTGGCAAAAATATCATCCTGTATCTCTCTTTCGTGCATCATATAATCTAAGAAAAATGTTTGGGGTAAAATGGACCATAAAGATTCAACCACGTACGTATATTTTATGCATAGTCTGAAACGGAAGATTGAGTGTCGATGAGTCAGAACGTAGACGCTGCTAATGATAAGTAATGACTCACTCACACACACCAATATAAATTAATCTCAGGGGAATTACCTACATGATATTCGCCATTTTCATGAATATTTACTCAAACAATAATTTGACTTTTAAAATCAATCAAAATTTTTGCTTCCAATAGAAAATACACTGTAAATACATGCAAACTTTTAAAAAATTAATTTTGTCGCAGCAAAGAGAATAGTGGTGATGAAAAGATAACGTGTTTTTTATGTCAGTTGGTTGGAACACCTTGAAAAATTGGCGTAACTAAAAAAAAATGTCAAAAAATAGATACCTATATAGTATGCAGGTATAAAACTAGCAGGTCATGGTTATAATGCTTTTAAGAGACAAGCAGCGATTTTCTTTTCTTTTCAAAGTACTTCAAGCCAGACAGTAGCAGCGAGGAGACACACACATGGGAGTAAATGGTATGTACAATATCCAAGCCACTAGATTCTCTATTCCTCCAATGAGATGTTTAGAAGACACTACTGACAGTAAGATCAGATAATGTAAGTTAAATCCTAATGGGATGTGATGTAAAAGAGAAGATCCTATTTTCTCTTTTTTCCCATTTCATGTTACCTTTCTCTTTCTCTCTGGTTGGCAAAAGAGAAAAAAATAATGTTTTTGAAAGAACCGCAACCAACAAAACTCACTTTGTAATAATGTAGGTTTATGTGAATGTGGGCTATGAAGTATACATGCTTATTTTATTTATGTATGATTACAACCAGCAGCACAGCACAAGGATATGTAGTACAGTGGCAAGTTCTTATTTTTTTATTTCTATCCGACCTTTACTTTTTCCCATCTAATAGCATAATAATATGTTTAAAAGGGTGTATACAAGATCAGATTTTATATATTATGTTGCATGCACGTCCATCCCCTCTGCAAAACATGAATGGTGATAGTGTTGGTGATGGTGGTTTACAGTAAAATAGAAAATAAATTGTTGTATACATCCCCGTCACTGATTCTTTTCCCAAGTCGGCGGATGTGCTATCTGTCTACTTTTTTCACACTGTAAGGAACACGTGGAATATATACGATTTTTGTGGTGAAAGCCTGATTGATTCCCACGATCCAAACCCTTTAATTTTGTGGTAAAGAATCTGTGGGGAAATTGTTTTTTACTTGTTTCCGCTTCACTCTCATTCTCTCCACACTTCATCGAAAAAACACAATGCAACAACAAATAAGAGCAGTAGTTGTGGTGGTGGTGGGTGGCGATGTAGTAAGTGTAGCTAGTTTTTTTGTTTATGTTCTTTACTTGTTCAAGTTGCATTTTTCTCCATTACCAGAGAAAAAAACTATCCATGTTTTATCCTATTTCACCGTTAGGGTTTTTTCTTTATATTCTCTCACGCATTTTATTTTACTTTTGTTGGTATCAGTTAAGCTTGTAAATTCATATGTACTGGTGTTGTAAGCACATATTTCAATTCCAAATCGATTCTTATCATCATTTAGCATGTACATAGATAGCCTAGTAATCTGTTCAATTTGCCAGTTTGGAAAAGTACAAAGAGTGAGAAGCTAAGATTATCTTTTTTTGCATAATATTACCACATATTACCAGCTCCAAACAAAATTGATTGTGGTGATATATAGGTATATTACGTATAAGCATGCATGTACATCTAATACAATTTTCTCTCCATGTTCAATTTGAATGAGGGATAAATATGGATGAACTTTTTTATCTGTCTGGACGGGATAACAATCTTTTGGCGTATATACGTACAAAGTGTTATTATTAAATAAAAAAAATATTTTACTCCCAATTTCAGTGTTCTCAATAGTGCAAGAAAATGGAAAAAAATGTATAAAAAAAGTGTTATGAAATTGTATAAAGAAAAAGAACTACTACTACAACTACACAGTTGTTTGCTAGATCGGATTGGCTTATTCAGTTTCATTTCTTTTTTTTCGCAGACAACTACCACTCACAACGAGCAAATAGAATAAGACAAGACAACCATGCTACTTTTGATTCGGTGTAGTTCAATTTCTAGCAGGAGGACGTGAGGTGTAACAACGTGAATCAAAATGTTACACTAAAAAGTCAGAATCGGGTCAAGAAAGAGAAAGGAGAAAAGAGAAAGAGAGAGAGAATTGAACGTATTAATATGGACAGTGAAGGAAGATGGCAGACATAAAAAAACAACACAAGAGAACTGACAGCAGACAGGATTTCTTTCTCTTTCTAGAAGAACAGCAGTACATTATACATATACCAAATAAAACTATATAAAATTGAAGCTGTTTCATGGACTAGGACAGAAGCAGTGTAGTTCCGTCCAACTTGTTTTATTTATGGAGGTGGTGGTGCATTCGGACAGCTGAAATTTCCTACCAAAATGTCATAATACTTCAATCAGTCAGACATTGTAGCTAAAACATGTACGTGTATATGTATATATGTATGCATGCTTGTATTTCATAGAAATTGTGTGCAATACGTGAACAATATAAAGTTTTTTTTTCTTCTTCTTCCACCTCACTCAATAAAACACAAGTGCTACCATTTATTTGTGGAAAAAGGAGAAAGTGAAAGATACACTATTTATATACATCTATATGAGGAAAATGTGAAAGGAAGGAAGCAATTTTACTTTCACTTTTCAAGAGTAAGTGAACAAGAGAAGCTGTTCCTGCAAATAAAGTGTGTAGTAGGTATATGTATTGAGTGAATGCACATGTATTACATTTGTGCAGCTTGGTAATGTATATTAGGTATGCAAGTTCTGAGTGAGCACTCAGTTGCTACAAGTCAAAACAATTTTTCAATGTGTGTACAATGTACATATTTTTTTTTACTTAATAAGGTTAAATATACATGCATAATATGGATGTGGATATTATGTGCAACGAATTTCTTTTATTGTGGTATTTTTTTATAGCCAAG